>JAACNH010003498.1:0-28686 GCA_019447015.1 Hymenochirus boettgeri
TGATCCGATCACTGTGGCCTGGTGGACGTGGCCAGCTGTAGTGAGCGATGTGTGTGCGATCCGTAACGATGTAACACGCTACCATGTGTGCATGGCCTGGCCTATGTTCACACTACACAACAAAAAACAATTTACTGTGTTTTTTTTCATGCATTTTTTGTTGTTGTGTATTGTGAAAGTAACCTGAGGGTATTACCGATAATTTGTATTAAGGAAGTAAAGCAATGGTGCATCTACATATGTGTCTGTTACTAGATGATGGTTTGACTTGGCTTTACTTTACAATGAATTCGGGTGAAGCAAACTGAGCATGCCCGAGCCAGTGATTGATAGGAATAGGAGTGGTAAGGACAAAGCCCCACCTTTTTAGTAAATTCGTTTATATATATATATATATATATATATATATATATATATATATATATGCTTTGTTTTCTATTCCTAGCTAAAATATTGAAATTCATGCAGTCCATGCCAGAAATGAACACATGCAGTCCAAACACTAGTCAAAATGCAAGCCCCTTGCATTGTTATGGCAATGTATATGGCAAAACACAGAAGTATGGCTAGGGTTAAATAAGGGCCAGGATTCCCTACAACATATATAGTGTCTGATGTATAAATTAGTAGTCTGTCATTCAATAAAAGGCCAACTAACCCCCCTAAACTGCTCAGTCCTCACCTTGGGTACATCATATTGCAATTGAGCAGGTTACTGAAACTTAACTCTTCCTCATTAAAGGGGAACTGTGATCTCCAAACAAGTTGATTTTAAATGAAAGGCCAGGTTCATATCTTTAAAATGTGCCATCAACCACCTCTCTACGTGCTGCACAGCCCAAGATATGAAGAAAAAAGTGATCAGAAAGTGGGTGGGAGGTTGTGAATCTGCAATTAAAATACTAGTTCCTCCTTCTAATCTGTGGTTGGCACATGCTCAGTGCAGGAGAAAGCAGAAGAAACCAGGAAGAGATCAAGTTACAGTGACTGATGGAGGAGAGGGACTGTAAGGGGAGGGGCCATGGGGGCCCATGAGGAGGAGGGGACACAGGGAAGAGGGACTGTTGCATGGAAATGCAGGGGATCTGGTGATGCTGCAACTATATCAAAACTATGCAAAAAAAATGAAAGTAAATTGCAAAAATACTCAGGAAAGCAATTCCTGTCAATTTACCTAAAGTCATTTTTGGGTGGGTACAAACGAACGGATTATTTGTCCCAACCGAGCGCTCACTACAAGCGAGCGCTCGGCCGTGACAAATGTCCGTCGGTCGTGGAAAATTTGCCCACAAGTGCAAACGATCAATCGTGCGGTCCCATAGGGAAATCGACCAGAATTTAGCAACATGTCCGATCGTCCAATCCGAGGCCGGCCGCCCCACACCAGCAGATATTTTCATCCGAAAGTGCCGTGAATTGGTCGGTCGATCAGTCGAAAATATCTGCTGGTGTGTACCCAGCCTGAGTTCATGTGATTCCTTCATAATATTTATTCCAAAATCTTTATTTTCCTAACTATATGCTGGGTGCTACGTTAACACAGGGAGAGGAGAAAGCAAAGCTGGCTTGTGATTGGTTAATTTTCTTTGCATATTTTATAGATATGAGCCAATTGAGGGGCACTAACAAATTCACCGTGGAATAGGTTGTGTCTGGCGGGGGAGTAAGCGCCTGTGTCTGACTTTAAAGGGCAAGCGAATATAAAAAGTCTTTTTTCCTACAATATTTCGATTTTAAAACATCTCCAACATTTTAATGCCGTGTTTGTATTTTATTGAGTTTTTTGGCTTTTTGTGTCATTGGGAAATATCCAATCAAGTCGTTATTAATTAACCCGGGAAGGGAGATAATAGATTGTAAAAACCGACAGAATAGGACTATGATTTGAGCGCCGTATGATAGTCATTTAGCGTAATTATATATGTATTTATTCTAGAGGATTTAGGGGTAGTTCGTGTTTCGAACGTTTAGCTGTCTGCCCCGCGACACGCTTTGTTTCTTTGAATCCGCGCACTGTACAATCTTTAGGAAAATCTCCCGGTTTTTGCCGTAAAAGTGTCATTTGCAGGCAAACCCACGCTGGGAGAATATGGATTTGGATTTTTAAATACCTGCATTGCAGCTTTAAATCTCATGGGGATCAGCAGGTATCCGACACCCAGGGAGAATTATGTGTAAGCAGATAATAGCAGGGTTTTTTTTTTTTAAAGGGATAAAAGTTTTATTGGGCTTAAGGGTCTGAGTGAAAAGACCCCCTATTGCACCTTTCATAGGCATTGAGAATGAATGACGGTTTCATGGACCGTTATAGGGCCGTCAATTCATCACGGACCTGTCCAATGGCTCTCAAAGATCCATTCCAAGGGGAAGTTATTTATTGGTTTGCATATTAAATAAAAACTCATCCATCACCCATGTGTGAGATCGACGACAAGACCCGATACCAGCAGATAAGGGGGTTGAATGCGCCAATAAGTGAAACTGAACTGGGTTCAGCCGGATCGCTCAAATCTTATTAAGATCTGTAGGGGATGATGTCATGGTTACGTGCTTAGTTATGTCATCAGTGGTACATGACACACTAAAACTATAAAATATAAGGATATTAAAAGACACTTTGGGTTTTAATGTGGGTGTGTAAAAATCCTTGATGATTCCTAATATCTTTATAATAACCAAGCGGGTGCGATATTTTATATGTTTTGCATTTAACAGCGCAGAGGCCCTCCAGCTGTGTATGCTGAACTATAACTCTCCCGACCAGCCTTTATCTTTACGTTCCATACCCTTTGTTTAGTTGCTGTAGCCTAGTGTAGATGTGACAGCCCCAAACACCCTCCCCATTCTCCATTAGCTGGGACCTTGTTCCTACTGTGTCTCTTGCTTTTCCAGTGTAGCTCGTAGGGTGAAAAATGACATAAAGGAGGAGGTTTAAAATAATAGGTGACCGGGGAACATAGGGACGTGCATGGAAATCGCTGCAGTACAGAATGCAGGGAGAATTCTAGACGCAGGGAAAGGCAACCAGCAGATCTCCAGATATCAAAAAAAAAGACTACTCCCAGCATTCCTCACTCTGCAGGGAAAATGCTGGGAGTTGTAGTTTACAAAACATCCGGAGCTTTACTGTTAGAGCAGCGAAATAATCGGAAAGATGTGAACATTTACTTAACAAAACAAATGTAGACTTGGCCTATCAGCTGTAAGTGTAGAGGGTTACATATGGAAATGGGTGTTTATTCAACCTTTACTGCTATGTAAATCCTTGTATACAGACCTCTGCGGGCCTAATTTGCCTATATATCGATGCAGTAACAGGTGCGAATGTTAATCTCGTTCTATAACATTTTCCTGTGAAATGTCAATGAATGTGAGAGACATGATAGACGTCTGGTATAATATTTGCTTTTTTTCAGTGTGCCCATTTGTACACAGCTTGCTGGAAAACTACAACTCCCAGAATTCCCTGGCACAGCCAATCCTATCCGAGCATTAGTCCATAGAATTGTTTTTTGTTTTTGTTTTTAAATTCAATTGCCTTTTCAAAACTTCACCCTGGCAGCTATGACCCCCACCCCCTAGTTTTTATATCCACTGTATAAATAATAAATAAATCTCAGAACTCCAGCCAATGAGCGTGTCCAGAACCGCTGGCCTTATCGCATGCAACAACCTAAATGTATTTCATAACATGAGCATGTGAAGGGCTCTGCTGCATTCCATCTTTTCTATGGAATCCTTGGCAACTCTAGTTGGTTTTTTACACCACATTATTGTTAGTTTATTTAGGGGCCGTGTGTCCTTATCAGTCCCCGTCTCTGGTCTGTATTAGAAATAGTATCGTTGGAATGTTAAGTGCCTTGTGCGCTGGAGGTGCAAATAGGATCAAACGCACATATTTCCTAATATAGCCTCTTGTTTTCCCACCCTTTGCCTCGATGCCCATAGGATGGTTTTTATAAAATAAATTAAAGGGCATCTGTACTGAAAAAATGTTTTTTTGAAAAGGTATTTCTCTCTCCCAGTGCTGGCCCCTAGTGACTACTGAGCATGCTTGACTTTACAGAAAGTTGGTTAAGAGTATGTGGGAGGAGCTGACGAATCCCAGGGGAGGTTCGATATTGTTTGGTATTGGCACATTAATGTTTTAACGACCCAATCTTCCAATACAGAGTGATATCGTTAATTAACGATAAATCACAATAGTTAAATAATGCTGGTTATAGTAAATTAACAATGTGGTCGTTATTTTACAACTGCTATCGTACAAACTTCACGGAGATCGTTACACCGATTGTTATTTTACAATCTTGAAGCTTTGTAGATACCGGCCAGTCTGGGATAATGAATGAGGCCTCTTCCACATTGTTATCTCACATGGCTGCTAACACCAACAATCCACGACTATTCTCGGCTTTTTCCGATGATCAGCCTGGCGGATTCGTTCTGACGATTGTCGTTTGTACATAGTCGGCAGATTATCGGTAGAGAGTAATGGAAGATTGAATGAAATACACATGTGCAACATTTCGAGATCACACGATATTCCGAACGTCACTTAATACGTACGTCACGTAACACCTTAACCAACGAACATTATCCTCTATCATTGATGTATGTACAGGCGTCGTTGGCAGAACTAGTGTATAACGAGACGGGCGCTGAACGTTCGTCGGGCACATCGTACAAAAATGATCTGACGCGTGTATGAGGCTTTACTGGTGGACCCAAGGTTCTGTTACCCCCCCAAAGACGTGATCCAATCTAACACCAAGATTTCTTTTAGCCCAAATATTTTTCTAGCTGCTATCTCCTGCTGAGCTCTGTTGGATGGGGGTCTCTCTTTCTCCCGCTCTATCACTCTGCGTGATTGTCTTGTACATGCGCTGAATAATATACATCGCACAGCAGGTGACCCAGCTCTGGGAAATCCAGAAAATGTATTTAGTGCTGCCGTATGCTCCTCATTTATAAATAGCAGCAGTAGGAGCAGAGCTCGAGTCCCCCCGAGTAGGTTGTGTGCGGCATTAATAGGAAAGGAGACAAATTGAAGGGTGTGAAAAGGGCCCCAAGACTCTGTCGCATGTGCAAAGGAGGACAGGGGGCGTTTAAAGGGAATCATAAAGGTGTCACTGTCATTTATATCCTATATGGGAGTATATTTATTTATTTTTCGCTCTTTTCTCAAACGAATGCTGTTCTTCTCACCCCTCTCCATACGTAATAGCGTCAATGATATTATTAATTAAGATGCAGTTTATTCTGGGGACCAAAGAGAAGCATTAAGGCCTAACACTGGGTAAGACCTGCAAATGGTGATACGTTGTATTAATTTGGAGAATGTTCACCTCCAGAAACACTAAGCAAGCAAGTGTGAGTATCCTGTTCTCTATAGGGGGCGCCACTGCCCGACACGTGAGATGCAGGGCTGATGTGCAGGCTGGAGGGTTTTATTGTTGTGTACTTGCCATTTTATATTGGGTGAACGAGCTAAGTGCAAGGTAGACTGGGGGCTGTTTGTGTTTGCCGGTTACAGTATTGACCAGAGGGTTTCTGTCTGTATTAAGTACAGAATGAAATGGGGGTGCTGGGAGGCAGAAGAGGAGGGGGCTTCATTTGCATGAGGCAAAGTGAAAGATGATGTGCGTGGCTTTGCTTGGCCTGGTGGAGAGTTTCTATTGATAACAGGGAGAAAAGCAGATGGAAGGGAGATTTACATACTAATAAGATTGGTCAGGACTGAAGCCTCATTTAGTAACACTGCAAACAGGGGGTGGAGATGTCAGAGTCTCCTGCGTTTCTGTGTCCCTTGGGTGCTTTCTACATGTGCACAGTTAACCCTTTGCGGTATAACAAACTGTTGTTTTTTTCCTTTACAATAAAAATAATAATCATTAGACTTCTTCAACCAATCAGATGAAACCTTTTTACTGGTCTTCTACAGTGAGAAAACATCTTATTGGTTGCTGTAAAATAGACTGGCAAAATGTTGCTCCACTTATCAAATGAGACAATTTGTGTTTATATTTGACCCGTGGTTCCTTCCATTAATAATCCTCAGCTCTAAGGCTGGGTACATACCAGCCGGCCGACCGATTCACGGCACCTTTGGTCGGTCAGCCGAAAATATCGGCTGGTGTGGGGTGACCGACATCGATCAGACACGTCGGAAAATTACGATCCCATAGGGAACCGCACAATCGATTGTTCGCAAATTCGGCCACGCCCAAATTTGCCCCGATCGACGGACATTTGTCCCGGCCGAGCGCTCACTCGGGACAAATAGTCCGGCCGTGTGTACCCAGCCTAAAAAGTACCTGGAACAGGGATGTAGGGTTGGTAATTCCTACCTCCCAATATTGTTTCTTTGAGGAGCGCCAGAAAACTGCTTCTGCCAGGCTTCCTGTGTGCTTCAGCCCTATCTTTAATACAGGAAGGCCCAGGACACTAACCTGGCAGGTGAAAACTGTACGTGCTGGCACTCGTCAACAATATGATTTTGGGTGGTAGGAATCACCAATCCTGCCCCAGGTACTTTTCATTTCTAAAAAGTAAATTCTTAGTGTCTATTTGTCCTTAAATCTCCTATTTTATTCTCCCACATTCAGGGCTCCGGAGATCATCTTGGGTTTACCTTTCTGTGAAGCAATCGACATGTGGTCTTTAGGGTGCGTCATAGCCGAGCTGTTTTTGGGGTGGCCTCTGTACCCTGGAGCGTCTGAATATGACCAGGTAAATATATAAAACCAACCGCATAGAACTTCCAGTTTGGTTTATTTATTCGATGCACGAGGAAGGAGGTCGGGCGAGACCAATAAACTAACTGGCAGTTCCAGACCCAGAACTATGGAATTTAGGTGAACTGTACAGGCGCCGCCATTCCCTTCCCATGGATCTGTATCCCTACCCCCCTCGTTACAGAAAAATATATTAATCAATGTAGCCAAGTCAGAACATTCATATTATTTTTTACCCGACCTCTGACATCGGTAAGGGAGCAGGTTATAAACCGTCTGCCATAGCAGTTCTTGCAATGTGATAAAAACGCTTGTTTCATGGTGACATTTTACAGTGAATCAGCCAAAGGTGATTTTAAAATATTTGTTAAAAAAAAATATAAATTAGAGATAATAAGTTAGAGATTGGCTGTTCCTTCATGGAGAGAGGGATTTATTAGTATTAATTAGTATTATTATCATTTATATCCTTCTTTATGTAACAGCATTAACATTCCCTACCTGTTAAAGGGGAAGTTAAACTTCAACATAACTTATTGCATATTGCAAAGCAAGTCATCGCTTTAAATACGTGTGCAAATTGCATTTTCCCCCATGCACAAAGTTGAATTTAAACTGCCATTCGGTCGCTTCATTCACTGATGATAGAAACTAAACCGTGGACTTAATGTCAGTTTTGGTCTTTAATTCTCGTATCTGGTTCCTCTACCCTCCCCCCTTTCTTTTTTTCTCCTCCTCCCATTCAATAATGTGCCTGTATGTTCAATCATTTAAAACCAGGTAAATAATTAATTTGCTTTATTCATCACTAAGCAATTTAATGTCGTGCATGCAACCCCATTCTGTAGATTTTAGCTTTTTTTTTTTTGGTTTTTCGGTCTGAAATTTCGGTCCTTTAAAGTCTAAAAAATTATGCGCTGGCGCCCCCTGTTGGCGAATACAGGAATATTCGTCTGTCACTTCCAGCAAAATGTCAATCCCACCCAATTCAATTGTATCAGACACAAGCAAAACAGGAGTGTTATCATGGAATCTGAGCCCTTATGTATATAAAGAGAGTTGTTCTGTAGGGAGGTAAAAGTGTGGGTTTTTTGGGTTAGTTTGCCTTTAACTATGTACATTTGCTACATTGAATTGTGATCTTATTAGCTTCAAATGTGCTTCATTGTGCCAATAATGTAAAAAATAATGAATTTTAAGTTTAATTTTTGTTTTTTCCGAAAATTCGCACATTTTCAAAATAGCCAGTTCCGAAAGTTCTGCTCTAAACCGGGGCTCATCTCTAGTAGGGAGGGGGTTGGGAGGAGAAATTAATTATGGACCAATCGTTATCAACCCCAGATTAGAACTGATGTTAAAGGGAAGTTAATTCCCTTTAAAAAAAACAAAACAAACTTTCTGGATCCTATTTTGTTTTGATTCCATTTCTACAGATCCGCTACATTTCTCAGACCCAGGGTTTACCTGCGGAATACCTGCTGAGTTCTGGGACGAAGACCACGCGCTTCTTTAATAGGGACGGAGATTCTCCTTATCCGCTATGGAGGCTTAAGGTGAGTTGGTGCCCTTACGTTTCTAATCATCTGGTCTTGTAATATAATTAAATAAGAACTACATATGCTATAAAACAAAAGGAGGATAATTACCTTCTACAAAGGTCTTGGCCTTAACTAAAATGGAAGATGGGGTTGAGCCCAGAATAAACAAGAAAGGAACTGGAAAAAATTTGGTCAACATAAAGCTAACAGACTTGTGCTAGCAATAGCAATACGCTGTTGTCTAATCCTAAGGTTTCAGTGATAGCGCGCCCTCTGGTGGCCAAATTGAGAATTCTGAATTAAGATTCTTTTCTGATAAAGCTTACGCTCTATGTAACCAATCAGTATGTTGGGTTTGGTTCTATAAATAAAAAGGGAGGGATTAACTTTTTTTTAATGAAACTTTCATTATAACGCAGACCCCCGAAGACCATGAGACCGAGACCGGAATTAAATCAAAGGAAGCTCGGAAGTACATTTTCAACTGCTTGGATGATATGGCGCAGGTACAAGCAAATTTCATTGTAATCATTTATCCAATACACGTTACTGCACCTTTAAATAAAGAATACGTCACCCAAAATTAATTTCACGTTCAAGCTAATTCTGATTGGATAAACGTTTGCATAGTTAATAGAAAACGCCCCCACACACACACTGTATTAAACCTTCACTAATTGTGAATGAAATGAATTAAATGTGAATCCAATGTTATGGAAACGAATAGTAAAACGTTTATTCTTGGTATTAAAAATAACTTAATCTCCTATGAAGGTGCAAATGTGAATTATATTCAAAGCAGCAATCGCTGGAATCAAATTAATTTTTTTACTTTTATAGGAGATTAAAAAAAAAAAAATTCTAAAAATACTGTTTGCCCTTTGACCTCCGATGACCTCAGATGTCCATCAATCCATTGTCCAATAAGAGTTGTTTGTATTAAAGTAATGCTATGTGGCTGACATCCTTTCAATGTTCCAGGTGAACATGACTTCTGATCTAGAGGGCAGCGACATGTTGGTGGAGAAGGCAGACAGGCGAGAGTTTATCGATCTCCTGAAGAAGATGCTGACTATTGACGCAGACAAGAGAATAACCCCCATCGAGACGCTGAACCACCCATTTGTCACCATGACGCACCTCTTGGATTTCCCGCATAGCTCACAGTATGGAATGTTCTTGGAACCCCAATGGGAGCCCTGGGGGGTGGGATTAAAGAGCTGGAGGAAGAGGGATAAAGGGAAGATCTAGTTTTAGAAAGAGGGAAATCATATGATTATAATACAAGTCTTAATTAAAAAGGGCACACTCCCAACAAAATGACTCCACGATCATGTCTCTAGCTGCAGTCAATCCAAAGTTACCGCAGTGTAAAGGTTTTTTTCTTGGTAGCACTGTGAGCTGTGACATCCCAAGCGCTTGGGGTCTGCCTCCAAATTTAAGGTTGGAGCATGCATCATCAGCTGCACCATAAGCCCCGCCCCCTAAATTCTAAATCATTTAGAATATTTTTGTTTTTCTTCCTAAGTTATCCATATGTAGAGGAATGGAAAATGAATGGTCGCAGGTCTGTCACTAGCTTAAAAAAAGATAGATTTTGGGGAGTGGGGTTTATAACACATGCCTAGCACAGAGACTGGACAGTCTGGAATGTGTAACTTTACAAGCCTATAACTTAAGATCCAGTTAAGCTAGAGACATCATCTTCTATAAGAGATCTCTTTTCAATAAATGGCACTTGTATGGAGACCATGGGGGGTGGGGTGGGGGTGTTAATTAAAGGGACATTAAACTTAATATATTTTCTTGTTAAATTAGGCTTAAGATTTGGGTATATATTTGTTAAGGTTCGTACAAACTTGCGATCACCGGCCGGGCGGATCTCCGAGCGAGCGTCCGTTTCGGCTGATAAAGTGCCCATACAAGGCACAATTGTCGCCCGAAACGGCCGTTCGTACACATTGTGCGTTGCGGGTCAGCGTCTGCGATTGCACGTGTGTACGAACCTTTAGTGTAGCTTGATTCTATTACGTCCTTAAGATCTATAAGGTTTGTAGCTTATCTGGTCTCCTATTCAGACATTTTTTATTGATCACTCCCAGAGTTATGTTAGAACTAGTAAGATGGAGAAGTTACAAGCCGTAATAGCTTTATGGAAACAAGGAATAAAATGAGACTGTTGTCTTTTCGTGCTACTATTAGAAAGGTTTTAATAGAATTGAATATATGGGTTTAGCATCGTTTTAGCCAAGAATGGAGAAGATTCCAGCTTAATGTCAGCTGTACGGAAACTTCCCCTTTAAATACAGATTGCTATAGGTAGGTCCCTGTTGGTGGGCAGTGTGTGAGGGGCTGTGTTGTGGTCTAAAGAAAGGGTTCTCTGAACTATCTGAGCTGAGGTGTCTGTGACCTGCAATTGCACTTTCTTGGGCGGAAGGTTTTTTCCGTGTATCCTTTAGTTCAGTTTTATCTTTCATTTTCTTCTTCCTCATTCGGACTCTTTTTCATGCAATAACAATGCATCTCTCTCTCTCTCTCCCATTTTGTTCCTTTCCGCCATGTTCCCTGTCCCCCACCCCCCTGCCCCCTCCACTCTCTGCTTCTTTCATTCCTTTACCAGCGTCAAGTCCTGTTTTCACAACATGGAGATCTGTAAGCGGCGGGTGAACATGTATGACACTGTGAATCACAGCAAAACCCCCTTTATTACCCACGTGGCCCCCAGTACTTCCACCAACCTCACTATGACCTTCAGCAACCAGCTCAACACTGTGCATAGTCAGGTAAGGTTACACGCACACTAGTTTTTGTGAATAAATTGTTTGCCTTTACTTCCCCTTTAATGAAGAAATATATTTAATGTGTGGGTATACTTTTTAGCCTACGGCTGCATCCATGGCAGCAGTTGCTCAGAGGAGTATGCCGCTACAAACTGGTGCTGCACCGTTATGCGCCCGCCCTGACCCTTTCCAACAAGCTCTTATTGTGTGCCCACCTGCATTCCAAGGTAATGTATAGCCATGGTCTTTAATCCTCGGGGGCAGGCTTTCTAGAATATAGGGATTCTCGGGGGCGGGTTTAATGATACATTGTTCAATTTGGTGTTTTCAGGACTCCAGCCATCTCCATCTAAACATGGGGGGTATTCAGTTCGTATGGACAACACTGTGCCGCTCGTCACTCAAACCGCTGGTGCTCAGACCCTGCAGATCCAGCCTGGTCTCCTGACACAGGTACATAGAGGGCGTGGCAAACTCATCATTGGTGGACTCCAAATGAATAATAAATGAACTTATCCTTTATGTTTACAATGATCAGATTATAATGAGAACAGGCAAGGGATGTCAAACTTGCAGCCCTCCAGATGTTTGAAAACTACAGAAAAAAGACTGCAGCCAGGGAATGCTGGGAGTTGTAGTTTTCATCTGGAGGGCTGCATGTTTGACAATAAACATATGTCAACATAAAAAACATACCATGTTAAATTCTAGAAATATTAAAATTGTCTGGAATTTCCCCATGAAGGAAATGTCCCTTAAAAAATCCCCAGAAAGACAATTGAAATGAAGTAACATTTATCTTTCTATGTAATTCCTATTATATATAACTGTTTGAATTCTAAAAGTATCCGATTGGAGAATTCCTTTCTCTTCCTGAGGGAATCACATTGAGCATGCTCGGAGTCACTGGGCTAGGGGAGGGGCCAGAACCAGCAAGGATTTCTGTACTGATGAGAGATGAGAGATGTTACTGTGCATCTTTGGTTTGGAATTACTTAGAAAGACAACTGATACATCGTTTTAAACAGTTTCTCTCCTGTAAGGGGATATTGTGTTAAGGATGAACTTCTTTAATTGTCTGTTACAGAGAATCATAAGGGGTTGTGTTCCTACAGTATACCCTTCTCTCCAACAGCAGGCTTGGCCCAGCGGAACCCAGCAGATCCTCCTACCCCCGGCCTGGCAGCAGTTGGCTGGCGTTGCTGCACATACCTCAGTCCAACACGCCACCGTTATTCCAGAGAGCATGGCAAGCACACAGCAGTTGGCTGACTGGAGGTGAGTCCCACCAAACTTTTTTCTCAGACGCCACATGATATTTTTTATTACTCTACAATAACACCGTAACAACTTTGCTTGTCCTTAGGAACACACATGCTCACGGTACCCACTACAATCCCATCATGCAACAGCCGACTCTTCTCGCTGGTCATGTGACCCTGCCTTCTGCACAGCCATTAAACGTGGGCGTGGCTCACGTCATGAGGCAGCAGCCAACCAGTTCATCATCTTCCTCACGCAAGAAGCATCACTCCTCTGCGAGGTCAGGCAATTGGTTTAACTTAAAGGGGACGGGATAGAGTAAAGATTAAAGGAGAATTTAATTGTTTAAATAAAATGATGTTAACATATCACCCCCAAACTGAACGGTCTGAATATGAATTTTTAGCATCGGAACCTATGAAAATATACAAGAAACTTGTGTTCTGTTGGTGGCATCTTAGTTATAGGGGCGGGTTCCCCTTCATGATATTGATAGGTCCATGCATAAGATAATAAGGAATTCTCTGCCTTTACTTGGACCTTCTTGCTTTCTGTACTTTTTTTTGGTATTGGTGGTCTCCGTTCAATAGGCTTGTAAAGTTACACTGTCCTGACTGTTTGTGTCTGTGACAGTCACATGTGCTGTGTAAGAAGCACCACCCCCAATTATCAATCTTTTCTGAAGCTAGTTACAGACCTGCAACAATTCTCTGTACATTCCTCTACCTATGGACACCTTAGCGAATGAAAAAAAAAATATTTTCAGTCCTGTAGCTTTAAAAAGATTTGGGACGGAGCTTATGATGCTTTTTCCCATAAATGGGCATGCTCCAGACTGAGACTTGGGGGCAGAGCAGTGGTGCTGGTGATGTCACAGCTCACAGTACTAGCAGGAAAAATCACCCTTTGTACTGCTGTAACTTTGGATAGAATGCAGCTAGATAGACTGCTTTTTTTTAAATAAAAGCCACTTGTATGGAGAACACAGTTCCCCTTTAATAAATTTTTTTCCCTGGTACATAGTAAACTCTACTTTGCAGTAGTATAATATCTGAAAAATTCAAACCTCGACTTTCTCTATTTCTTTTCAGAAATGTTTCTGCCTATGAAGTGACCTCCTCTCAGTCCCTTAGTTCCCCCCAACGATCAAAACGCGTGAAGGAGAACACCCCACCTCGCTGCTCTGTGCCTCAGAACACTGCCCCCTGTGTACCCTCCATCACCTGCGGCTGGGGGGACAGCTCTGTGGGAGGAGTCAACGATTGGCAGCGTCAGACAATCGTCATTCCCGACACACCCAGCCCGGCCGTCAGCGTGATCACTATCAGTAGTGACACTGATGAGGAGGAAGAGCAGAAACACGTGGCACCCAGGTGAATTATGGCCCCCAACATGGTTGTAATAACACACTAAGCTTTAGTCAGATATAAGTAAGAAGTTATAGTAAAACTGTTCTGTCTAAACATGTAGGTGTTAGCATACCTATTTCATGACATCACTTGACAGCTTGTGACATCACACACTTGGCCCCGCCTCTCCAGTGCATCAGCTGAGACTGATAACACAACATCAGCGATATATATGCAGAGATAATTATTCCGATTCTCCTTCTTTGGCATTAATGTTTTGTGCAGACCTGTAAAAATATTCTCCCTTTTAGAGCAACTGGCACAGTTAAATGGAGGGAATTGTTATGTATACATTGGAATATATTAACACAAATTCACCTATTTTATAAGACAATTTAGGAGTTTATGATAAATAGAAATGTTAAACCTTCCTCTAAATATATTTGCATGACATCTGTAGCCATTCCTAGACTCCCCTAAACCTGTAAAAATGTTAACTACTTAAAGGGGTGCTATACAGCTTTAATAAAAGCCTGTTTATATGCAACCCCTTAAGAGAAAGTATGAAAAATGATATTTTAGCCTGTGAAATACATTTCTGCCCAAAGCTTTGACCAACTGAATAGGTCAAAAACTGAAGTACAGCAGGCGGCCATTTTCCCAACGAGACCTGAAAATAATAAATGTGTTGCAAACGGCAATATTTTTTTATTTAATTATATTTTTTAATAGTGAGTTTGCCTTTTAAATAATTGACCTCATCAAGGTAACTGGTAATTCTTCTTGCATAGGAGACATCTAGGTCTCTTTAAAACCATCTCTACCTGACTTGCCCTCTTTCTCCTTCCTTCGCCCACCATATATTGTATAGCCCTGTGTATTGTCTACTGTCTGAATCCTGATTAGCATCTTTCCTTACACAGACATCCATCCCTTTTCGATCACTCTCACAAAAACTTCAGTTGCCATAACAACATAATATAATCATTGAAAAAAATCAGCTACTTGGTTTGTGTCCCGCTCAACCTCGCGCTGTCATGGAAATGGGCTTTACCCTCCCCCTACTAACCTTCCTGGGCTGTTAGGGCCTCTCCTTAAAGAAACACAAACAACAAAATGCAAATCCCTCTCACTTCACGCTGCATGTTGTAGCAGCTGCAAGTCTGCGTGAGAAAAAAATTTAGTGCAATTTTTTCTAGAAAGGAATAATAATTTCGGTTCAGAGATAAACAATTTAGAATTACACTTAAAGGAATCCTATATCAAGCAACATTCTTAAAGTAGAACTTTGTCCTCAACACATATTATTCTGATTTATAGACCCAATAGCTGCTGGTTAAAATGACATATCACTTCTTGTTCTATGTGATTGCTAACCAGATATATACCTGCATAATGTACGCCAGATCTTAATTTCCTTAACTCCTCCCTCTCCAGTCTCTCAATGAGACAGACATGCTCAGTGAACTTCATAGAGATAACTTTTATCAAATGAGCTATTTTGTATCTTTCTGTGTAAAGTTAGGTTAATAATTGCTGAATTGTTCTGTGGAAGATTCTTTTTCTCATAGAGTTGTATATTTGATTAGGAAGAACTTAAGGAATATATATGCCTGTGTACTTTTAGGGAGGGTGTTGTGGGGGTGTATTTCTACACCACCAGAAATGATTAATGTTCTGTCCTTGTTTTTCATTGCTGTGTTTATCTACAGTATTATTTTTTTATATGTTCTTGGTACCTAATAATGAACAAAAGAAAATAGACTTTAGAAGATATTATTACTTACTGTCCTGCAATTTTCTGAAAGTCATGGTGACTGTAACCTGTGAATGCTATCGTTGAAAATAAGTATCACACGTCAAAAGAAAATAATACATTGGCTGTCAAGCTCACGCATTCATTGGCTGTGATGACATCTGTTATATGACATCACATATATGACATATATTTATGACAGCTGCTAACCGGAAGAACTATAAAGCAGAATGAGACCTAAGAGAATATCAGGCAGCATTTCAGGTTACATTTACATCTCTCAGCTTTCTAAATATTGCAGGTTGGACGGGGTGCTGTTGTATTATTGTTAAAGAAAAGCAATCTGCAGTATTTCATTTTTGCCACTAGAGGCGCAATCAGATGGCGTTATTACCGTGACCACTACATCAGTGCGATATTACTTACCCGACCGAGCGATCACATGTCGGTCGAATATAAGCCCGTTGTGTGAGCGCTCGGCCGGGAAAGTAATATCGCACAGATGTATGGCCACCTTTACTCAAATGTGGGTCATTCAATCCAGTTATATTAAATTCATTTATTCATCTTTTTTTTTTTAATTTATTCAAAAAAATTCATTTGATTGTGTCCCGGCCCCTGTGACCCCAGGCGAATAGGAAATAGAACTAATTATAGGGAGTGGGCATGAGCGATAAATAAATAAATAACTGCTTTAATGGGGCTTGTTACTGTTCACTCTCAGGGGGAATTTGCTGGTGTCAGGATCTGTCAGGATGCTGGAAAAGATGTATAAATACCTGTCTTGTTTTCTTCCTGCAAGGATGAATGTTTGATTGCTGGTTATGATATCTGTCTGTACCCTCCAGCTTATCAGACACCGTTATTATAATTATTATGTCAAACAGTAAACACAGCCCCCCCCCCTCTAATACAAAATGGTACAGTCTATTCTGTTCACTGCCATATGGGCTGATACTATTATAAGAATAAATTGAAAGCTCTGAGCCAGATCTAGTTTTAATAAAATGATATATAAAGCTTTGGGAAATTTTTTTTTTTTACAGCTTTCCCCCTTCTTGGATTATTGATTATTTACTATTTAATTATGCGTAGAGGCTTAACCAATCACAGGCGTGCGTTTTAATTTGCATAGCCCTGCGCCAAATACTTGGTACGTGCCAAATTCTCCCAATTGTCTACCGTCTTTTTTTTTTTATTTCCAGCCTTCCGAAACAGCGCAGGAACGTGATCAGCTGCGTCACAGTCCACGATTCGCCCTTCTCCAATTCCTCCCATACCACCGGCCCTTATGCAGCAAACAGGCAACGCCGCGTCGCTAATACCGCCGCCCAAGAGAGCAAATGTAAGTCGGAGAACACCTGTCCACCCAACCCGCGGACTATCATTGTGCCACCTCTAAAGACCCAGCCAAGCGAAGGGCGTATGGAGTGCGAAAGGAGACAGCCAGGTAGCATTTCTGTCTATTAGTATTTATATTTAGAAATTGCTTTGTAATCAGACTTGACTGGCTCCTTGAATTTAAATAATAACGTTATTGTTAAAGGGTAACTGTGGTCTCAAATTCTTCCAAACTAGTAATAATTATATAAAAATCCTTCCATCGTACCTTCAAAATAAAACCTAAATCACATCTCTAGATACAATTTGTGAAGTTTTTGCTGGAAAGGTTCAGCAATGTAACTTCCTGGTTGAACTCTTCCTGTTTTTAGCCATGTGACCAGCTTGTAGTCATGTGACCAGCCTGTCTGCATTAATAAGCTCCCCTTCTTAACTGTCAATTTTTTCCTCAGGCACTTCCTGATTTCCCCAGCATTAAGTCTCAACTGAGCATGCTCCTCCCCCGGGGGAAAAGGGCCGGCAGAGGTCTGGTGATGTCACTCAAGCTACTGGAAGCAGGAAGTCTAAACATTCACCCCAATGTAATTTCTCACAGGCTCCAGCCAGAGATGTGATTGTTGGCTCAGTGTAAAGAAAATACTGCAGGCTTTCATTTAACCCTAACTTGTTTTGAGACCACAGTTGCCCTTTAAGTGTTGTAGCCATGTGATTGGCTGCGCTTCCTGCTTATATTTATTTACAAACAGGTTCTACTTACCCTTTAAAATTTCCACGTTGCAGTCTGTTTGCCTCTCTCAGCTTCTTTTCGTATCTTTCCGCAGATACCACCAGCCACCACATGTACAAACCTAAGTCCACGTCCTCCACCGTGGCGCCTGCCTCTCAATTGTGTGCCGGATCCGCAAGCACAGCCGTGTATAGGCATAACCGAGCGCCGGGACATTCCTTCCAGCAGCAGCCGCTGAACCTCAGTCAGGTGAAGATTTTCTAGCCGTATCCCCTACGTTGAACTAAAGGAAACTATTTTTAAAATAAAAGGTATAATAATTATAAATCTATATAACAGCGCCCCCTGTCTTCTTGCAGGTGTCTCAGCATATCACCTCAGAGCGAAGTGGTGGCCACCGAAGGCAGCAGGCCTACATTGCACCTACTCTAGCTCAAGCACCGTACTCCTTCCCTCACAGCAGCCCCAGCCACGGAGCTGTGCATCCTCACTTAGCCGCCACCGCGCACCTTCCAAGCCAGCCTCACCTTTACACGTACACGGCTCCTGCCGCCTTGGGTTCCAGTGGTACAGTTGCTCACTTGGTTGCATCACAAGGGTCGGCAAGACATGCTGCATATCCTGCCGGGATTGTGCCTGTCAGCATGGCGCCTCGTCTTCTTCCTTCTCCAAGCCTCCACCCCAGCCAGTACCAGGCTCAATTTGCTCATCAGACATACATCCCAGCCTCCCCCACCTCGACCGTCTACACTGGATACCCTCTGAGCCCACCTAAGGTTAATCAGTACCCCTATATCTAGACCTTGGCTGAAGGGGAGGGATAAAGGGAAAGGCGTAACGTTTGAATCCAAAAATGGGGTTTATAGAGGCTGGAGACAGCTGCCAAGTTGAAGGACCTATGGGCAGGAACTCAAGCCAAGTAGATGCCCAACTCTTCAATAAAAAATAATGCAGATTTGCCTTTTTCCCCCCAAATCCCTTGATTTCTGGAGCTACATCAGGTATAACTTTAAAAAAAAAATAACAAAGGGGGTGAGAATATTTTCCTGTACGGAAAACGAGACAAGAAACGTCAGGAGACGTTGACTCCTGCGTGCTTCAGTGAGGTTGATAACGGCCCCTTGACCGGGACAGGAAATTCCTCCCTCACCCTTAGTCCACTGGATTTAGTAACTCTGCTGCTCTGTTCAGAGTGGGGAGCTTAGTGTCGAATGTTAACCCTACGTGGGACGAGAAGAACTTTGTATTTATTAATAATCTGCCTTTCTGACTTATTGGGGAGAAGGAAGGAAAAAAAAAAAAAAAAAAGAAAAAGGACTTTTTTTTGACCTAGAAAAAAAATTTAAAAGCTTATGCAGAGTTTTAAAGGGTTCGGTTTGTCTGTACGGATAGGGAATTTTTATTCTTGATTTTGATTTTAAATTTTTATTTTCAGAGGGTGGGGTTTAGCCCACGTCTGTGCTCCTCCCCTTACCACTTTCTATTATTTCGCGTGTGTGTGTTTTGATAAGGGAGCACTCCGCATACCTCTTATAACTTTTTTTGCCTAGTTTTCCCCTTTAATTCCCTTCCCCTAATCGGCACTAACTGTGATTCTATTGCAATTTTCATTTGGGTTATTTGATGATTTATTTGGGGGATTTTAGTCTCTTTTCCAAACCAAAACCGTGTAGCATTTTCTTTCTTTTCCTTACGTTTCTTTTTTGGTTAAAGAGGGATTTTCGGAATGTCGTTAAGGGTTCTGAGCGAGAACGGAATTGACCTGCAAGTTTTTCCGCGGCGTCCTCTGCCGCGTATCGAGAGGAATTTACACTGTGGAATAGAACAAGTGGATTTCAGAGCAATTTGGACTGATGTAAAGGACTTGAAAAGGACTCAAGCTGCTAATCTCTCTCTCTAGTTCATGTCACTTTAAATCGTTTGGTAAAAAGAATTGAACCCTCCCCCCGTGCCGTAATATGGCGCAGTCAGGTGTACCCGCTTTTATAGATAGATAGATCTCTATTTTCTCCTTTACTCTGGCGTTGCACAGTAGTAAACAAGACACTAGCAAACTATCATGTGATCTAAAGAAATTGTGGCACTCCCTGGTATGTGTGTGTATGTGTGTATCCTTGTGTCTCATTCGCTCATAGTGCCTTACGAACCAATGTTGGTGTTTGATAACCTACCATGATACATACCATATGGTACCTACTTTGATCTCAGTCTACCTGTGCTGAATCCTTGGGCTAGATAACATTGTCGCAATAGACAGAGCATATTCACAAAAATACTACAAGCTGTGTCTCACCTCTACCCTTGCTGTGGCTGCTGGGTGATTTACGAAATTAACCTCTGGGTACTAAGGGTCGGCTGCCATATCTTTGTTTTGGTGAAAGTCTTAAGTGTAAGCAGTTCACTTCACATGCACAGCCGATAGAAACAAGTTGCTGCAGTGTTGCCCACCAAATAGTTGAAAGCCTATCATGTTTTAGCTAAGAGATCCTGCCTCTTTCTGACACAGAACAGGGATTTCAGTGCAATGTTTTTGCAAACATATTTCAACACTACCTATCCCTGATTTTTTATATTCCTTTGCTTTTCCTACAAAAAAATAAACATTAGTTTAAACATTGCAGTTTATTTTTTAGCCAGCAACAGAAATTTTAAATTTCATTAATAAATAGAAATAAGTCTGGGTATTTGAACCTGAAAACACATGTAGATTCTAAAAGCAGGCCACCAGAGATAATATATAAAAAGTTATTTAGAAACTTTATCCTATACAGGGAACAGAATGGAAGCAACAAAGGGCAGTAAAATTAGCTGACTTAGTATTGTTTCTTGTAGGTTGTTCTTTGTGCCATTAATGCTGGCTGGAAAATAAACTGCAGGGGTTTGCATATTGGTGTGGAGACATCTATATAGAAAATACAGTGAATACAGGGGTAAGGGGCAAATAGGTGCACATGCTCAGAAGGCTGTTTAAAGACTACATGGACAGAGACATGTACTGGCAACAACACGGAAGCCTTCTTAGACACAGAATACAAGTTTTACATGTACATTAATGCAACTTACTGGAATAGTATCTTACAATGCATGGGTGTTCTGGGAAAGAAAGCTTTCACATTAAAAGTAAAAAAAACAAGTTCTCTTTTAAGTTTCTCCTTTAAGGGAGCTTTCCCCCCATTCATTTCAGCCCTTTTTCTCCATTCTGATTTTAGTCCTCCCAGTGTTCTACTCGCCATTCTATTCCCATCTTTTCTGCTTTTTTTCTTCTGCTGTTTCTCAAAAGGAGCACAGATTACCCAATGCAGGCTTGTTCAACTAATCAGATGGTCTACTACAGTTAGAAATATGTTGTACCTCTTATTGAATAAGGCAATTACAGGACGATGCACAGGGATGCTACATTCACATAGTGCCTCTCCATGAATTCCAAAATCAATTCATTGGCTGGTGTTTAAAAGTCCCATAAAGTTAAGGCAATATGCGAATATAGCATTGCTTGCGTCACTTGCATGGTTAACTTCCACGTTAACCACGCAGGCACCGCAGTCAAGCTAACCGGTATAACATCGGTTAGCGGTTTTTGTTTTACTCCATTTTCGGCCACTGCGCTTCTTGGTGCATTTGGCTTTTTTGTTTGAAGCAGGGTTGCCCAACCTGAGCCACAGCTCTGTTACTATGTTATTTCTATAAGTGTGACTATTAAGTTGTGATATTGAGAAATACATACACAGAGCTGTGCTAAGATCAGGTTTACTTCATTATCATCCCTCTGCAGCTCTGTACTATGTTATTCTATAAGTGTGACTATTAAAGTTGTGATATTGAGAAATACATTACACAGAGCTGTGCTAAGATACGGTTCACTCATTATCATCCCCTGCAGCTCTGTACTATGTTATTTCTATAAGTGTGACTATTAAAGTGGTGATATTGAGAAATACATTACACAGAGCTGTGCTAAGATCAGGTTCACGTCATTATCCTCCTCACCCAGCTCTGTACTATGTTATTTCTATAAGTGTAACTATTAAAGTTGTGATATTGAGAAATACATTACACAGAGCTGTGCTAAGATCAGGTTCACTTCATTATCCTCCCCCTGCAGCTCTGTACTATGTTATTTCTATAAGTGTAACTATTAAAGGGGAATGTTATAGACATCTGTGATCTATGGGCTATATTCAGAAACCCGCAGTATTGCAAACTTGCAATATCGTAAAAGTACAACTGTGTCTGTAAAGTTATGTCCGCGATTGCACATTTACAAACGAACGCAGTTGAATGGGTGATTCCGTATCTACGATCACAAATGTATGACTGCAAATATAGATTAAAGATAGGTATCGTAGATTTACTCCCGCGATTGGACATTTACCATCGCAGCAACGATTAGTAAAGGCGCGGTATCACAAATTAGCGAAAAATGCTGTGAGCCTTTCACTGGACCATAGGCTTTCTGTTCCCTATTATTGCTGTGAAGGGTTAATTCATTCCTGCAATGGAAGGCAGACAATGAAAGTTTTTAAACCCCCGGCGTTGGTGTGAGATCACTGTGTTTAGTGCTGGGATCATACAGTACATATCATTAAAGGGAATGTCCACCCCCTAACTAAAAACTACACCCCCCAACCTCACACACTAACCGTAAAAGTTAGGAAGCTCTGATGGTCTGATCTTCCTCTGTTGCCTGTTCCCCAAAATCAGCCTGTACATCTGGTACCAGGTTTGTGTTACAGTGTGGTGGTTTGGTGGGATTCATAAGAAAGAGATTGTGCCATCCTATAAGGTTTTGGGATATTGGATACACGTTACAAAAGGAATAATGGAGAAACGATCCCCGGTATCCTGGGAGAGGCTTCCTGCGGTGAATGTCCATGAAACCAGTCCCTATATAATGATTAATACACAGCGTCCGGTGACACTTGTCTGCTACTGATTACAAGTATTTACATCCTAATGATCCTGATGGAATCTTAAGCCTAAATTTTTGTTGACAAAACATAATACATTTTCACTGAAAGGAAACCGGTACCTATTAAACATCTTCAACCCTATTGCTAGATCACAAAGAGTTAATTAAATGGAGACATCTCTCGCCTTTCTATGTGCTCTGGTTCTTGAGATATTTGCAGAGAAGTGTATGCTATTTATAGTTCCCACCCATTTTCACTACTGGCCAATCACACTTCTCTCTCTCCCAGGGTAAAAGCACACTGAGCATGTCTGAACCAGTGGTAAAGAGGAGGAGGAAGGGTAAGAAGTGTCTACAGGGCTTCACACAGCTGTATTTCTGGTTAGGAACTGCTTAGAAAGCGACAAATTGTCAGCAGCTTCTGGGCTACAATTCAGGGAAAATGTCTACACAGACCAATGTAAAGGCAGCCATATAAATGGGCGTCGATGGAATTTGTTGAATATTGGAGACCCAGATACCAACAAACTATTTTCTTTTTTTTTTGCTGCCCGGAATTGGCTGCCTTTGTGTAGAGAGAGCTAATACGTTTGGCCTATGTGTGGGCGCGACCTACCAATCCCCAATTGCGTGTGTATGGCCACATTTGCTCTATACAAAAAATCCCCGTCTATCTGATCATTTGTGTTTATAAATATGAACTGCAACAATTTGCTATTCCAATAGCGATAGGAAACTGTGGCTAAATATTAAACATGCAAAAAAAATCGTAATTACGATCATAATAACCTTTTGTAGTGTATGGCACATTAAACCCCCACATGGCTGAGTCAGGTGTAATGTCTCTATATAAACTGGTGACTGATCTGTGTGCTAATAGCGCCACCTACTGTAACATTTTATATGGGTCTTTAACGATCAATGCCAAACATTGAAGGGCTTATTTTCCTTAGAATGACGCATTAATGGAGTGTTGGGCAATCTGGTATTGTGTTAACGTCAACGTTTTCTACCACAGTACAAGGTGTTTATACTGCAGTCACGATAAAGTGTGGTATCAGTGTTATGAGACTGTATTGGAAAATACTAATAGCTCGTAATATTTTACTATTATCTGTGGGATTCATTTCGACCAACTGGATCTCTCAATTCAGAATGACCTGTACAAGAATCTGTAATAAATACCCTGGAATTTCCCAATCAGAATATAACAGCCAGACGTTAGGGACCTCTATATAACAGCAAGGGATAAGGGACCTCCATATAACAGCAAGGGGTCAGGGATCTCAATATAACAGCAAGGGGTCAGGGACCTTCATATAACAGAGAAGGGTGAGGCGCCTCCATAAAACAGCAAGGTATCAGGGACCTCCATATAACAGCAAGGGATAAGGGACCTCCATATAACAGCAAGGGGTCAGGGACCTCTATAGAACAGCAAGGGGTCTGGGACCTCTATAGAACAGAAAGGGGTCAGGGACCTCTATAGAACAGAAAGGGGTCAGGGACCTCTATAGAACAGCAAGGGGTCAGGGACCTCCATAGACAGCAAGGGATCAGGGACCTCCATATAACAACAGGAGGTCAGGGACCTTCTATATAACAGCAAGGGGACAGGGACCTTAATATAACAGTAAGGGGTCAGGGGCCTCCATATAACAGCAAGGGGACAGGGACCTCCATATAACAGCAAGGGGTCAGGGACCTCCATATAACAGCAAGGGGTCAGGGATCTCCACATAACAGCAAGGGATCAGGGACCTTCATATAATAGCAAGGGGTCAGATACCTTCATATAACAGCAAGGGACCTCCACATAACAATAAGGGGTCAGGGACCTCCATATAACACCAAGGGGTCAGATACCTCCATATAACAGCAAGGGGTCAGGGACCTCCATATAACAGCAAGGGGTCAGGGACCTCCATATAACAGCAAGGTGTCAGGGACCTCCATATAACAGCAAGGGGCTAGATACCTCTATATAACAGCAAGGGGTCAGGGATCTCCACATAACAGCAAGGGATCAGGGACCTCCATATAATAGCAAGGGGTCAGATACCTTCATATAACAGCAAGGGACCTCCACATAACAATAAGGGGTCAGGGACCTCCATATAACACCAAGGGGTCAGATACCTCCATATAACAGCAAGGGGTCAGGGACCTCCATATAACAGCAAGGGGTCAGGGACCTCCATATAACAGCAAGGGGCTAGATACCTCTATATAACAGCAAGGTGTCAGGGACCTCCATATAACAGCAAGGGGTCAGATACCTCTATATAACAGCAAGGGGTCAGGGACCTCTATATAACAGCAAAGGGTCAGATACCTCCACACAACAGCAAGGGGTCAGGGACCTCAATACAACACCAAGTGGTCAGATACCTCTATAACAGCAAGGGGTCAGGGACCTCCATATAACAGCGAGGGATCAGGGACCTCCATATAACAGCAAGGGGTCAGGGACCTCTATAGAACAGCAAGGAGTCAGGAACCTCTATAGAACAGTAAGGGGTCAGGGACCTCCATATAACAGTAAGGGGTCAGGGACCTCCATATAACAGCAAGTGGTCAGGGACCTCTATAGAACAGCAAGGGGTCAGGGACCTCCAGAGAACAGCAAGGGGTCAGGGACCTCCATATAACAGCAAGGGGTCAGGGACCTCCATATAACAGCAAGGGGTCAGGGACCCCTTTCCGGAAGGGAATGAGGGAAATCCGCCGCGGATCCGGGTTCAGATCCACGAACCGGGCCATCACTACTCTTAAACCAGTCTTTCGTTATGTCCCAAATGTTTACATTACAATCGTCAATTGTATGTCCTTTTTTCTTGAAATGCAGGTACATGTCTGAGCCCTGATCCCAGAATTTTCTCTTCAGAACCAAACCTTAAGTCCAGTTTGATCTAATTGAATTCATCCATGACCTAAATGAATGAATATTACAGATAAACCGTGATTGGATGAATGAATATTACAGATATACCATGACCTGGATGGATGAATATTACAGATATACCATGACCTGGAAATGAATATTACAGATATACCGTGACCTGGAGGATGATATTACAGATATACCTGACCTGGATGATGATATTACAGATATACCGTGACCTGGATGGATGAATATTACAGTATACCATGACCTGGATAATGAATATTACAGATATACCATGACACTGGATGGATGAATATTACAGATTACCATGACCTGGATAATGATATTACAGATACCATGACCTGATGGATGAATATTACAGATATACCATGACCTGGAATAAATGAATATTACGATATACCATGACCTGGATGGATGATATATTACAGATATACCATGACCTGGATAAATGAATATTACAGATATACCATGACCTGGATGGATGAATATTACAGATATACCTGACCTGGATAATGAAATATTACAGATATACCATGACCTGGATGGATGAATATTACAGATATACCATGACTGATAAAGATATTACAGATATACCAGTGACCTGGATGGATGAATATTACAGATATACCTTGACCTGGATGAATAATATTACATATATACATGACCTGGATGGATGAATATTACAGATATACCATGAACTGGATGAATGAATATTACAGATATACCGTGACCTGGATGATGAATATTACAGATATACCATGACCTGGATGGATGAATATTACAGATATACCATGACCTGGATGGATGAATATTACAGATATACCATGACACTGACGATACAATGAAATATACAGATAGTACCATGACCTGGATGGATGAATATTACAGATATACCATGACCTGGATAAATGAATTAACTTTTTTTTGACTATACCATGACCTGCGATGGAATGAATATTTACGATTTATACATGACCTGTAGGAGAATATTACGATATACCATGACCTGGATGATGAATATTACAGATATACCAGACCTGGATAAATGAATATTACAGATATACCATGACCGGATGGGATGAATATTACAGATATACCATGACCTGGATAATGAATATCAGATATACCATGACCTGGATGGATGAATATTCAGATATAACCAGACCTGGATGAAATGAATATTACAGATATACCATGACCTGGATGGATGAATATTACAGATATATACATGACTGGATGGAGATGAATATTACAGATATACCTGACCTGGATGGATGAATATTACAGATATACCATGACCTGGATGGATGAATATTACAGATATAACCGTGACCTGGATGGATGAATATTACAGATATACCTGACCTGGATACAATGAATTACAGATATACATGACTGGAGGATGAATATTACAGATATACCGTGACCTGGATATAGATGAATTTACAGATATACCTGACCTGGATGGATGAATATTACAGATATACCGTGACCTGGATGGATGAATATTACAGATATACCGTGACCTGGATGGATGAATATTAATTTACACGATACGATGTCGATGATATTACACGATATACCGTGACTGGATGATGAATATTACAGATATACCGTGACCTGGATGGATGAATATTACAGATATACATGACCTGGATGAATGAATATTACAGATATACCGTGACCTGATGGATGAATATACAGATATACCGTTGACCTGGATGAATGAATATTCAGATATACCGTGACCTGGATGGATGAATATTAAGCATATACCGTGACCTGGATGAATGAATATTACAGATATAACGTGACCTGGATGGATGAATATACGAATACCTGACCTGGATATGAAGATTACAGATATACCGTGACCTGGATGGATGAATATTACAGATATACCGTGACCTGGATGGATGAATATTACAGATATACCGTGACCTGGATGGATGAAATTACAGAATACCGGACCTGGATGGATGAATATTACAGATATACCGGACCTGGATGAATGAATATACAGATATACCGTGACCTGGTGATGAATATACAGATATACCGTGACTGGATGATGATATTACAGATATACCGTGACCGGATGGATGATATTACAGAGATACAGTGACCTGGATGGATGAATATTACAGATTACCGTGACTGGATATTGAATATACAGATATACCGTGACCTGGATGGATGAATATTACAGATATACCGTGACCTGGATGGAATGAATATTACAGATATACCGTGACCTGGATGGATGAATATTACAGATATACCGTGACCTGAGATGATATACAATACGGACCTGGATGAATATTACAGATATACCGTGACTGGATGGATGAATATTACAGATATACCGTGACCTGGATGGATAAATATTACAGATATACCGTGACCTGGATGGATGAATATTACAGATTACCGTGACCTGGATGAATGCATATTACAGATATACCGTGACCGGATGGATGAATATTACAGATATACCGTGACCTAATGAAGAATATGTTACTAGATATACCGTGACCTGGATGGATGAATATTACAGATATTACCGTGACCTGGATGGATGAATATTACAGATATACCGTGACCTCGGATGGATGAATATTACAGATTATACATTGAACCTGGATGGATGAATATTACAGATATACCGTGACCGGGATGGATGAATATTACAGATATACAGTGACCGGGATGGATGTATATTACAGATATACCCTGGATGGATGAATATTACAGATATACCGTGACCTGGATGGATGAATTTACAGATATAACCGTGACCTGGATGGATGAATATTACAGATATACCGTGACCTGGATGATGAATTTACAGATATACAGTGACCTGGATGGATGAATATTACAGATATAAGTGACCTGGATGGATGAATATTACAGATATACCGTGGCATGGATGGATGAATATACAGATATACCGGATGGATGATGAAGATGGATGAAATATTACAGATATACCGTGACCTGGAATGGATGAATATACAGATAGACCGTGACCTGGATGGATGAATATTACAGATATACCGGCCTGGATGGATGAATATTACAGATATACCGTGACCTGGGATGGATGAATATTACAGATATACCGTGACCGGATGGATGAATATTACAGATATACCGTGACCTGGATGGATGAATATTACAGATATACCTGACCGTGGATGGATGAATAGTTACAGATAAACCGTGATGAGATGATGAATATTAAAGATATACCGTGAACTGGGGATGATATCAGACTATACCGTGACCTGGATGGATGAATAGTACAGATATACCGTGATTTGGAGGATGAATATAAACAATGAGATACCGTGACCTGGATGAGATGAATATCAA
>JAACNH010003499.1:0-28675 GCA_019447015.1 Hymenochirus boettgeri
GTCGAGAGAGTCTGACTTGTCTTGAGACCGAAAATCCTCTCCCAGACCATGACTCACATCATAGCCTGAGAGCAGATTCAAGATACCCCTGTGCCGTTGCCATCCTAACTACCCTTAATCTAAATTTAAATTATAAAACACTTGCAAGAAAACATATTTGTTGTGACAAACTCCTAATAGATTCCATTCTGTTTGTTAAGATGTCTCTTTCTAACCTATATTTTCATATATGTTCCTTTTTGATTTGAATATGTATCTCTTGTGCTGTTCTAAGATAACGTTCAAAGGTTTACTACTGTGTCACAAAAAAAATGTGTTTGATCTGTTTAGTATAAATGCTTTTGGCAGTAGCTGCAGATAAGAAGTATCTGGGCATTTTTGATTAACGATTAACTGGTGTTCAAATATTTTGCTATCAGCATTGCTGTGTGGTAAAGGGAGATCTGCAGAGTCTTCCAGTTCCACAACACCAAGTTAATTTGATCAAGGGTGTAACAGATATGTATTGAAGTATATGTATATCTGTCCCAGAAGAATAAGGATACTTCTTGTGGAGGTCTAAGAGTGGAATAGGAGTAGCACGTGTGTTTCCAACTGATCTGTTTTCAAGTGGATGTATACGGTACACCAGGGACAAGTGTTGTGAGTGCGTTACGTGAACAGCTCTGGAATGGGAAATAAGGGTTCACATTCCCCAATTCAGAATGTGTCTGAATCCAAGGTCCCAGGGAAAACAGCAGTGAATGGATGGAGAAGAAACTCACGGTGATTGGGTACTGAACCACTTAAGGCGTTTCACAAGAAGTTTAAAATACAAAAAACTGGAAGGTTAGATGCTAATTATTGGCAATCTGTGATAATTAACAATGCTGAGTGGTTAGCTAAGAAAAAAACTGTTAGAACCAGCTCTCACATGGTTAGAAGAGAGTAGAAGAAACCTTCACAAATGTTGAGTTTTTACGCAGGAATGCTAAAAAAGGAAATACCTGTCGGTTGGCCCGACGTCAGTATTTTAGATGATAATCCAGATGAACATGATTTAGAAGCTGCAGGAGCAGTGCATTAATAAGAGTAATGACACAGACAAAACAGAAACCCAAAGTGAAAGAAGTAGAAAAAAGGTAGAAGAAATACAACTATTAAAGTGAAAGAAAGAGTGATGCAGCCTTTAGAACATTCAAAAAGAGAAGCGAGCACACCACAAGAACAGGATATGACACTACACGGTCAGGAGAGAATATCACAGGAGCAAATAAAAATAGCAAAACTTAAAAGTATGATAGATCAAGCAAAGAAAGATTACCCTCAGCTTAAAGGTTCTATACGTAAATGGAAGGATGAATATGAGGCGTCAAATCTAGAAACACGAAATTTATTGACTAACCAATTTGGAGCAACAGTGAGAGGAACTGTTTGTTATCAAAAGTGGTATTATCGTCCAAACGCACTGAATTTAGGATAGCAGCATTTTTGAAGGAATGTTTACCCACACAGGCCAAACTGTATCAGGTTAAACCAGTATTCCTTGTGCATCCAATTGTAAGTGCGATTGTACAGGTACTAATTCTGTAGGGCAAGAGAAGAGATTATATCCAGATTTGGTAAGGTTTCAACAAGGGGTAACCGCATTTCCAGTAAGGACTCAACAGGTTAGAGATAAGGTAGTGATGTTCCTAAATATGTGTTGAATGGCATCAACCTTGGTCCCAGGCTGAACAATTGGCATTAATTAATAGTGTAGCGCTTCTCAATGGGATCCGTTAAATTTATCACAGATCTGGAATCCATTCAAGGTATGTATAATGCTACATATGAGGATTTGGCAAATTTACTGTTAAAGGATTTAGAGGTAAAGGGAAGGAAACCTTCCTTTATATAAAATTATTTTCCATTTTGTGGAGATTGCATTGAGTTTTTAGACTGTACTATGTAGGTGGGGGGAGGCTAAAATATTATACATAGTTAAAGTGTATATTGTAATGTAAAAGGTATAAAATAATTGTGTATTAATATGTACAATAAAAGATATATAAGTTGTAACAGTGTGTAAATGGCATATGAAATAAAAAAGTACTAACATACAGAATCTCCCCATGTTTGAATGGACTGGTCAAAATGGGAGCTATAGACACACCTCTCAAATTTATAAATTCTGCATGGAAGTTTGCTGTCATTTCCTTATTGTCCTATTACCAATAGGTGTGCTTCTTGTAGCTGCTGTAGCACTACTCACATCCTGACGCAATGCATGCTTTACAGTAACATCCTTTAGCTTTGCATTGTGGTAGAGACTTACTGAGCATGTGCGAGTTAATGGCCAATCAAAAGAAAGTTTGCTTTCCCAGAAGTGTAGATGATATCTAGCTGTATGAATTGTGGGAGAGAGCTTCACATCCTGAAGCAATGGTGTAGGGAGTGGGTGGGCGTGGCCAAACGCCACTGCTTTACTGAAGACTTCCCCTGAAGGGAAGTTTCCTTCTTATGCTGGTAAGTGTCTAAATGTTATTAGTTTTTTGCTTTAGTGAACAGTCTCTTGTTTCTCTCTCTCTCTCAGTTTGTCTCTCCCTCTGTCGTCTGTCTCTCTGTCTGTCTCTCTCTCTCTGTTGTCTCTCCCTCTGTCTGTCTCCCTCTGTCTGTCCTCCTCTGTGTCCCTGTCTCTCCCTCTGTCTGTCTCCCCCTGTCTGCTGTCTGTCTCTCTCTCTCTCTTGTTCTCTTCCTCTCTGTGTCTGTCTGTCTGTCTCTCCTCTGTCTGTCTCTCCTCTGTCTGTATCTCTCTCTATCTGTCTGTCTCTTCTGTCTGTCGTCTCTCTCTGTCTGTCTGTCTGTCTCTCTCTCTCGTCTCTTTCTCCTATTCTGTTAGCAGCAGTGCTCACAATGATCAGCTTCCAGGTTAATACTATTATAAATTGTCACATTACTGTAATAGTGGCGACTGTATTCTAGCAGCCAATAGGAATACCCCATATTAAACAAGCACCAGGTTCCTCCTTACTGCCGCATGTGTGTAAACTAAATCTAACAAACCCCTTCCACATTGGTCGGAATCCAGTTAAAAGCCAATAGGTGTCCGTTTAACTGGGAGAGAAGGCATTGCCTATAAAATGGTGGGCGATCCCTGCTGTTGCTAGGTATTGGACGCTGCCTGTCCGCTTGAGAGCCCTGGGGATTAGCTGGAGGAAGGAGTTAAGTTGTGTACAGTAGTATGTATACAACTTGACAGCACCTGGTCTGTCTCTCTCTCTCCTGGAAGACAGAACTACCGGGAATGGCTCCAAGTGCCGTGGGAAGCCCCACGGAGCCTCCCAACACTCGCGGCGGGGCCTGGGAGCCTGGTTTTCAGCCACGACCAGCCGCAAACTACCCCTGGAAGACCGAACTACCGGGAAAGGCTCCAAGTGCCGCGGGAGTTATCATTAGGAAAAAATATCTAATACATAATAATTACACTACAAAATAACAGCATTATTACTTAAAATATGTCATTCTTAGATAGGACTACCCTAATATGGAGGGCCTTGTAAGTGGCGGGTAGCTTACACATATATTTAATCAATATATGTAACAACACTCCAGCAAATAAAACTAAATAAAATAACACACTGTGCACCAACGGGCACACTTTTGCTAGTGTTGAATAAAGTCAAACCAGAAATTTATTAAGTGGTGAGATGTTAATTAAGCGAAGATTACTTAGAAGATTATGGTTACCTGGGAAGAGTAAAAAAACATGGGCAACTTAACTGGCTTGCAACAAGGAAAAAGGGGAGGAGTCTACCACTTTTTATTACAGGTTGAAAGAATCAGAATGTGACCCGGAGGAAGGAAAAGATGAGAGCTATTTATAAATCTTTCTTAAAGGACTCCGGACAGAATATTACACTCCTTTGATTACTAGTAGACCTGAAGCTCAGGCCTTATCAGAAAAAGACATACTGTTAATGTGAACATATAGATAAAGATTTACTTTTCCAAGGGAAATTGCTCCAACACAAAAGTAATGGTTGTTCAGGAAAAATTCAGGAAAAGGATTCTAATCAGGAACAACAGAGTCCAGGAAAAAATTATAGGAAACCCTTTCAGCCCAGACAATTCAGGAGAATTCAAGGGATTATTCTCAGATGTTGTGTTACAGATGCAACCAAATGGGACATGTCGCACGATTGTGTCCCATTACTCAGCCTTTGGTTACTGCAGTTGCAACAAAACTGAAAATCCGCAATAAGGATTAGGTCAACCCGTATCCACTTACAATGTGCAACCCATCACTTCTCACAAAAATGTTGAGGCTGTTGTTAAATTATGGTTACAAGAAGCTCCATTGGCTAATGTTGAGTGTCTTGTGGATACAGGGGCGGCCAAAAGTGTATTACGATCAAAAGACATCCCTAAAGAATTGATAAATGAAAAGAGTTCTGGGTATAGGTTATGAAGGTACAAAAGTTAAATTAAAAGAAACAAAACCTCTTACAATCAGAGTGGGAAATCAGTTGGAGTTAATAACATCTGTGTTGGTATCTGATACTGGGCCAACAAATCTATTGGGTGTGACATTTTATCACAAATACAAGCATGTATTGAATTTACAGAGGAAGGAGTGAAAGTAACTAGCCCATTGTCTGATACGGCTCTCAATGCAGTAGCGGCTGTTATGGTATTGAGAACGGATCAAGTATTAAATGATGGCCCAAGGAATTTGAAGAAATTCCTGAAACATTGTGGGCAACAAGCAGGTATGATGTGGGTACTGTAAAAAACTTCTCCTGTGGAAATTAAAATTAAACCAGGAAAGGCAATACCAAGGTTACCACAATATCCTTTGAGTGCACAACAAATACAAGGTATTAAAGAACAGATTGAAGAAATGAGATAGGGGTGTTAGTAAAAATGAGTCACCAGCTAATTGGCCCATTTCCAATCCAAAAGAAGGTTGAAAAAAGGTAAAAAACCTGTGTACAGGATGGTACATGATTTAAGGGCTATAAATAAGATCATTGAAAATGAAGCCCCTATTGTAACAAACCTCATACTCTTTTGAATCAGGTACCTCCAAATGCTCAATGGTTTTCGGTGGTGGATTTGGCGAATGCTTATTATTCTGTACCTTTACATCCCGACAGTTACAAGTATTTTTCATTTACATTTGAAGGTGTACAGAGGTGTTGGACACGATTGGCACAAGGCTGCACAAATTCTCAACAATATACAATCAGGTTTTACATGACTCCTTGAAGGTTGGAAGCCTGACGTTGAGAGTACAGTTCTACTCCAATATGTGGATGATCTGATTGTGTGTTGTGTGGAAAAGGAAAATTGTAAAAGAGAAACGGTGAGTCTTCTATGCTATCTGGCTGAGACAGGTAATAAAGCCAGTAAGGAAAAATTATGTACTGTAAGGAGAAGGTGGTATTTTTGGGACATTGATTTCAAAGGGGCAAAAACATCTTACCAATGCCAGAATAGAAACTATACAGAATTACCAAATGCCTACAAATGACAGAAAATTAGAGCATTTCTAGGTCTGGTGAGTTACTGCCGAGAATGGATCCCAAATGCATCAGAGTTGATGGCTCCTTTGTATGAGCTAACAACTAAAAGGCCATTTGAAGTGGAATCTACATGAGCAATCCTTTAAAGTGGTAAGGAAGCATGTTGTCAGCCGGCATTAGCTTTACCAAACTACAAAATGCCATTCTAAAGTTTGTCATGAAAATGATGGATATGCTACAGGTGTTTTATGTCAACCGCATGGGGGAAAATCAAGACCCATTGGTTACTATTCATGTCAGTTGGACAGTATATTAAGGGTTCACCCACTTGTGTGAGAGCAGTAGCAGCACGTGTTTACTATAAACAAAGTAGCAGATATTGTACTAGGTCATGTTTAGTGCTGTTTGCGCCACACAATGTAACTGAAATTTTGCATAGGGTACAAACTAAGCATTTATCATCAGCAAGACTTACTAATATGAGGTTGCATACTCACATCCACAAATTTGAATATCAAAAGATGTACTGTTTTGAACCCGTCACACTTTGCCAAGAATTGAAATGTCTCAGGAACTGGAAGATGACCATAATTGTTTTGATATGATACAGATGGAGACAAAAGGTTTTGAAAATGTTGTTGAATTATCACTACTGAATCCCAATTTAGAAATGTTTGTGGATGGTTAGTTGATGCTCAGATGATGGAAAATATCATACGGCTTTGCTGTTGTAACTAATAATATGTTTAGTGCAAGAAAGTCTTTCCCCACAGATGACAGCTCAAGAAGCAGAATTAAAAGCTTTGATTGCTGCTTGTACTCTGGCAGAGGGGGAACGTGCTAATATTTGGACGGATAGTCGGTATGCATTTGGCATAGCACATGACTACCTGCCCATTTGGAAGGCCAGAAATTTTATGACGTCAATGGGTAAGCCAATTAGAAATGCTAGGCTAGTGAATGATCTTTTTACTGCTATCAGCTCCTGCTGAAGTAGCCATTGGCTCATTGCATGGCCAAGGAGCCATGCAATGAGCCAAGAAAGGGGTCAGTGGACATGCAAGTCCTTGCTAAAATGCAAGAGCAGGCCCCCGCTCAAGAGAAGGCCAATGGGCAGAACTCGGTGCAAAATTGGAGGATGACAAATATGGAGAAATGGCCTAGTCTACGTTTACCTAAAGTCCTCTATCCTATGATGGCTCAGATGACTCACGGGCCCACCATGCAGGCAAGAATACAATGGCTGCTATAGTTCCAAGAAATTGGATAGCCCCAGGTTTTCCACATTTGCTGTAAAGTTTGCTTCTTCTTGTTTGAACTGTTAACGTCATAATCCTGGTCAGGTAGTGAAGGTCCAAAATAGACATTCTCCAAGGTCAGAGTATCCTTTTCAGAGACTGCAAATTGATTATATTCAACTTCCCAAGGTCCAAACATTTGAATATGTTTTGGTATGTGTTGACATGTTCCAGGATGGCCTGAAGCTTGGCTGGTTTCTAAAACCACAGCAAAGGCAAAGGCCACAGCAAAGAAATTGTTAAGTGAAGTGGTATGTCGATACTCGATTCCTGAAGTTATAGAATCAGATCGTGGTACACACTTCACAGGGGAGGTATTGAGAGAAATGTTTTAAACGACTAGGTGTGACCCAAGCATTTCATACCCCCTATCATCCCCCAAGCAGTGGTAAAGTGGAAAGGTTGAATGGTGTAATAAAAAAACAAATTGGCCAAATTAACTGATGACATGGGTAAAAATGGGTGGAATATTTACCAGTAATATGTATTCCATACGCACCACCCCTAGGGGGCCACAAAAACTGTCTCCATATGAAATACTATTTGGGAGAGAGCAACAACTGAACTGTATTTACCACAACAGTTACAGGCATCTCATTCTAACCTGACCAGTTATGTGATTGCATTACAAAAACAGTAACAAAGATCCACAAGTTTGTCTATGATTCTATTCCAGATCCAAATGTGATACAGAGCTCTCACAAACTTGAACCAGGTGATTGGGTAATCAGAAGACACGTTAGGAAAAGTCTTGAGCCCAGGTTTGACGGCCCATTCCAAGTACAGTTGGTAACATCCACTTCTGTCAAACTTGAAGGAAAAGACACGTGGATTCATATTTCGCATTGTAAAAAATTACATACACCACCAAAAATGTACAGAGTGTGGATGGGAATGGGTCTGTTCTCAGTTAATATTATTTTCAATTTAACTGATGAAAAATTAATTGAAAAACCAACATTACGATGACCCTAATTTGTACATAACTTTGGTGAAGAAAGCGGCCAAATCTCAGAATAAGACCAATTGTTGGGTATGTGGTATGAGACCACAAGACTCAAAAGGATTGCCTATGATTGCGTTCCCTATAACAGCAAAGGTGCTCAACAGTGAGAATATAACATGCCTTAAACATCAGTATAGGTAAAGAGGAATGTGGAGAATACCGTATTGAAAATTAATCAAACCAAGGGTTGGAATCAAAAATTCTTAGTGTAAAATTAATCAAAATGTGATACAATTATGTATGTTCAGGAAATGGTGTGGAGAAATGTAAAAGAAATGGCTGAGAATGTGGGAGACTCTTCTGATTTTTGGGATGTTCTTACCATATTCAGTATGTTGGATTGATGGGTACACAGGAATGGATGGGTATTGAATTTCCCCATAAGTTATGGATTTAATAGTTCTATTTGTAGGTTTACTTCTAAAGGAACATTAGAGGAAATGGTGTTGGAATTTATGGAGATTACAATTTGTATGATTGGTGCTGGAGCTCATGAACTAGTAGCTAATGGGAGATTCAATGAATGTTTCATTATGTTAAAAGCGCCATATTTATTCGTATGTGGAAGGTGGGCATACTCTTGGTTGCCATTAGGCAGCTATGGAAGATGCACCATAGTCTTGCACCAGCATTAGCCTAGTGCATGAAGAAGAAGTAAACACAAAGAAATATTTACTTCCCCATCATAATCTGATAAAAAGGGAACTTTTTGTTACAAGGAGATTATGCATGGGCTTGGTTTCCATCATGGACAGGTAGGGGAATTGAGAATGATGAAGGGTAAATAATTTTTCAGGAATCATAGATGCTATGTTTAATGAAAACAACAGCAGCAATTACAGCTAATACTCTGGAAATTGCTCAAATAAGGAAATTAGCTCTGTACAAAAAATTAGCATTGGATTATCTTTTAGCCTCGCAGGGAGGAATGTGCAAGCTATTGGTAAGGAAGATTGCTGTACTGGATAGATGACGATGAAGAAATAGTAGAAGGTCATGTCAGGAAAATAAAGAATTACAACACAAGCTAGAGAATAAGTCATGAAGGATGGAATCCATTTAAGGGATTTGCAATAGGAAATATATTCTCTAGCATTGGTACCTTTATCAGACAAGTAGGAGTGTACATAATTTTATGCTTTTACTTATAATTTGATATATGCTTTTATAGGTTAATTCTCTGTATTGTGAAAAGAGCAACTAAAAGTAAACCACATAACCTCTATCGTGTCAGGATAGTTCCAAGGGATCTTGACCATTGCTGTGAGTGCGAGTGTACCATCTGTTCAGAAAATCAACATGTCTACCAAGAATCTAATTTGTAAACCATCAATTCTAGCATTTTGGCTATGGTCTTCATCATGACTACCGGATTTACATCATCCAAGGATATGTGTATGGACAACAGCTCTTATATCAGATTTTCTGAACACTCCTGTATTAATGTGCCCTTCAAATTAGGAGTGTTTTTATATCAATATGAGTCTCATGCACAAGGACAATTGAATGGGACTATGACTACTCATTTAAATTATGTTGTTAATTGGACTTGCAACTATGATAAATATGTATCTTTTGGTGTTATTACTAATAATAAGTGTAAATGGGATAAAACTCAAGCTTTAAAGAAGGCATATACATATTCAAATCAAAAAGGAACATATATGAAGAATATGAGGTTAAGAAAGAGACATCTTAACAAACAGAATGGAATCTATTAGGAGTTTGTCACAACAAATGTTTTCTTGCAAGTGTTTAATAATTTAAATTTAGATTAAGGGTAGTTAGGATGGGCAACGGCACAGGGTGGATCTTGAATCTGCTCTCAGGCTAATGATGTGAGTCATGGTCTGGGAGAGGATTTTCGGTCTCAGAGACAAGTCAGACTCTGTCTGACGCATAGTAGTCCTGCTGTTGTTGTTCATGTTAGGGAAACATTAGATTTATTGGTCATCGTTATGACCACAAGTGGGGAATGTTAAGGTGATTTTTAAATTAAATATAAAATTATACAAAGATTCATATATGTTAGAATTAGATGTCAAAAGTCAGGTCCATTCTGACTCTAGATTACAGTTATGTGACATCGTAAACTGTATTAGGAGACATCTGCAAGTGGTACAAATGATGATAAGAAACACTGTCAGAATGATAACTGTCATAAAAGATGATTGAATAATAAGATAATAAGTGCACAAAAAGTGTTGGAGGTCCAACAAAGTCCAATATTACATTGATGAATAAGGGGAACAAGGTTTAACTCTCAATGATCTGGAGCTAAACTCTAACAATTGATTGGGCAAAGGAATCACATGACTAAATATGTAACTAATTAATAATGAACATGCTGTAACTACAAATGGTATAAATTATATCACAATGTAACAATAAAGCAGAGCAGTTTCTACCTCAAGTGGTTTGGTGTGGTGTAGGTGTTCTCTCACGTACCTCTACGTGACTTTCCCACCTAACAATTAATCTCTGGTTAATGGTATATTTCTTACCTCTTCAGTATCTAGAGAATTACCTGTCCCATTGGAAGACTTGATTACGCTATGCATCCAGATTGATACCCGCTTTCGTGAACGGCAGGCAGAAAGGTCTGCAGCTGTTCCAGCTTCCCTAAGACCTTTTTAGGCCTGCTCAGACCTTTCCGCAACCAATATCTTCAGTTAAAGAGCCAATGCAAATTGGCGGCACTCATCTGTCTCCTGAGGAAAAGTCACGCGACGTACTAATGGACTTTGTCTTATTGTGCTGGGCAGGACACTTTGTAGAAAATTGTCCCAGAAGGCGGGAAACTCCATGACCTAGAAGTTAAGGAGGAGCTCCTTCTAGGTAATGTTAAGTTCCTGCCAAATTTGAACCACTGAAACTTTCTACCAGCAACTATCACCTTAATGGTATAAACTTTTTCCTCCCAGGCTTTTGTCGATTCCGGTGCAGCTGGAAACTTCATTGATTCTACCTATGCAGCACAATTGGGGCTTCCCCTCCTTCACTTGCAACAACCTTCGAGTTCTGGCTATTGACAATAACCTTTGGCTTCTGAATTCAATCTCCAAATCTACATACGAAGTCCTATTTCTCATTGGCATATTTGACCAAGAGCGTTTGTCTTTGTGTCATCCAGCCCTTCCGCTCCCCTGATTTCGGACTTCCATGGCTCAGATTACACAACCTGTTATAGATTGGTCTAACAATGAACTCAAGTTTGGAGACCTTTCTGTTGAAAATTGCTTTTCTACTCATTGCACCAACATCACCTGTGAAAATAAATCTGAGAAAGATCTCCCTGAATGTTATATGATTTCTCTGATGTGTTTTGAAAAAGCAACCTGTGAAGCTACCACCGCACCGATCTACGACTGCCCCATCGATTTCTCTCAGGTACTATGCCTCCTTGGGGACGCACATACCCACGTCTCCCTCTGAAACTCTAGCCATAAAAGAATACATTACTGAACATTTCCACTTCCCTGCTGGAGCTGGGTTCTTTTTTGTTGAAAAAAAAGACTGAGGTTTACGACCCTGCATCGACTACCGTGGTTTAAATAAAATCACAATAAAAAAATCGGTATCCTCTTCCTTCATCTGAACTGTTTGACCAGATAAAAGGGGCTAAAATATTTACCAAACTGGATCTTCGGGGGGTATACAATCGGATCCGTATACGCAAGGTGATGAGTGGAAAACAGCCTTTAACACTAGGGACGGTCACTACGAATATCTCGTAATGCCCTTTGGTCTTTGTAATGCTCCAGCGGTGTTCCAAGAATTCGTGAATTACATTTTCCGGATATGTGGGAATCTCTGTAGTCGTATATCTCGATGACATTTTAGTCTTTTCTCAAGATCTGCCTCACACGCCTCCATGTTAAACAGGTGTTACTACGTCTGAGAGAGAATAGCCTATATGCCAAACTGGAAAAGTGTCTGAGTGTTCGCAAGTACCTTTCTGGGCTACATCGTATCTGCGCAAGGTTTCCAGATGGATCCTGTGAAAGTTTCGGCCATCCAAGATTGGTCTCTTCCTATGGGAAACAAAGCTATTCAAAGGTTCATTGGCTTTGCCAATTATTACAGACAATTATTCAAGGGTTCTCTTCTATAATTTCTCCGATATTAGCCCTCATCAGTAAAGGTGGGTAAGCCTCATTCATGGACCCCTGCAGCCCTTGAAGCCTTCAAACGACTCAAGGAAGCCTTTGCTGATGCACCTGTTCTAGTACATCCAGATCCTAGTTTCCCTTCTACATCGAAGTTGATGCCCGGACTTGGGCCCAGGAGCCATCTTTCCCAAAGACAAGGCACTAAAAGGAAACTCCATCCCTGTGCTTATTTTCTTAAGAAGTTTCTACCCAACGAGCGGAACTATGATGTTGGGAATAGGGAACTTCCTGCCATCAAGCTGGCCCTCGAGGAGTGGCGTCATCTATTGGAAGGCACCTCTGTACCCATACCCATCCTTACTGACCATAAGAACCTCGATACATCCAGAATCTTAAAAGGTTAAATCCCCGTCAAGCACGGTGGTCCTTATTCTTTTCACGATTCAACTTGTTATCACTTACCAACCTGGTTCCAAAAGCAAAAAAGCTGACGCCCTTTCCAGATTATTTGTTGCTCCGACTGTATAATCAAAGATAAGGGCCATTATCCCAACCACTAAAATCTTGGCCTCTATATCTCTCAACTCTGTTCCAAGATTCAAGCCGCACAAGATTCTTGCCTCCAGACACAACCCCTGGCAAATCTTTGTTCCTGTTACTTTTGAAAACTATCCTTCTTCATACTCACTGTTCTATGCAAGCCAGGCATCCCGGTGTTAACAAAACTTTTAAATATCTTGCCGTTCCCTTTGGTGGCCCCAAATGAGGAAAGATGTTAAAGACTTTATTCAAGTGTGTACCAGCTGTGCTCAATCCAAATCTTCTAGAACCCTCCCCGTGTGTCTTCTTCAACCCCTCCCCATTCCATCCAGACATGGACCCATATCCATGGACTTTATTGTTGAACTTCCGCCTTCCAAGAAAAAACACGGTATATGGGTGACAGTAGACCGCTTCAGCAAAATGGCCCATTTTGTACCTCCCCAAACTACCATCTTCAACGGAGTTAGCTCAACTATTTATTTCGCATATCTTCTGCTCTCATGGACACCCACTGAAATAGTATCGACAGAGGTACTCAATTGTTTCCAAATTTTGGAGAGCACTTTGTAAATCCAGAACATCAAGTTACAATTTTCGGCTTACCACCACAGTCCAAAGAGGCTACTGAACGCACTAACCAGTCCTTGGAAAAAATCTTCGTTGTTACATTTCCTATACTCAGGATGATTGGGCTGACCTTCTGCCTTGGGTGAGTTTGCCCTAACAATAACCTCATACTTCTACTGGGAAATCTTTTTATGTGTCTTTGGGACGAACCCTAGATGTTTTCCTCAAGATTTTCTTTTCACAAACGTACCGCTGCCAATGACTCTGCGGCCCAGATGACCGCTATCTGGCATGCTACGGAAATCAGCCTTCAGAAATCTGCTTTTGGTACAAAAAAACTGCAGCAGATAGGAGACATAGAAAAACCCCCTGCTATTCAGTTGGAGATAAAGGTGTGGCTCTCCTCTGCTCATATTAATCTATGGGTTCCTTCCTCCAAACTGGGACCAAAATTTATTGGTCCTTTCCTATCCTGGAATTAGCCGGTCCAGTGGCTGTTCGCCTCCAACTTCCTTCCAGCATGCGGATTCTTAACGTGTTTCACATTTCTCTCATCAAGCCAGGTGTGCTCTAATCAGTATCCCACATCTTTACTACCTCCCGTTCCAATTTCCGTTGATGGTCAGCAGGAGTTTGAGAAGAATCTTGGACTTTAGATTCTTGAGGAGGTTCTCTCAGTATTTGGTCCACTGGAAAGGTTTTGGTCCGGAAGAAAGAGCTGGATTAAACATTCAGATTTGCACGCTCCGTCTAGTCAGAGCTTTTGACAGGAGTTTTCAGGGAAGAAACTGGCCCGTTAGGTCCTGTGGCCCTCGTAAGGGGGGGGGGTACAGTCACAAACTTACCTGCTGCTCCGGTCCCACGCCGCACTGCACTTCCAGGTGGGGGCGGCATCGTAGACGTCATGACGTCACAACGCCGACACGCCGGGCAGCGCGAGAGAATTCAAAAACCGGCCCCTGGACCCGGTGCCCGATAGTAGCTTTAGCTACCTCCCTGGCTCCTTGTACTCACCTGCCTTGGATCCTGTTCTCTCCTGCTCCATCTTCTTACCTTTCCCTCTCCAGAGACTATACCTACTGCGCTGCTCCTGTGCCTTACCTTGCTTTCCAGTTCTCCAGCATCTTGAGTTTTATTATCAGCCTGCAGTCCCGAGAAGCACCTTGTTCCAGTATCCAGCCTACAGTTCCCAGCAGCACCTTGTTCAGCATCAAGCCTCAGTTCCCAGCAGCACCTCATTCCAGTATTCAGCCTACAGTTCCCAGCGCACCTTTCCAGCATCAAGCCTACAGTTCCCAGCAGCACCGTTCCAGTATTCAGCTGGCTGCTGTGCGAGTATCGCAAAAGACCCCGTGCAGCCACTGCAAGCTAGTCACACCGGCTCTGTAGCTTTAAAAGGGTGAGGTGGTCACTGTAGTTGGGATGGATTTACAAGCTTTGAGCAATGTTTGGTGTTGAATTTACTATAGATTGCTTATTGTTTTTCTCTTTATAGGAATGTGATTTAGAGAAGTCAGAGTCTCTTTATACTCCAGGTACGATATTTAAGGAATCTCTCTGTAACATTTTTCATTGTATTTAAACAATGCTTAAATATATACAGGGTTGTTCAATAAAAGTTCTTATTTAAAATTGTGCTAATTTTGCCCCAACCAATCAGATCTTATTTAACATTTAAAAGCTAACATCTGATGGTTGGGGCAAAATTAGCACCATTTTTAACGATAAGAACTTTTTTACATTTGGTGACTTTTATTTTATTGGTGACCTATATGTTGTGTGCTCCCCACAATTGAGGGCTTGCCCCTGTAGACATGCATTGAGAGACCAAGTGTGCTTGAGGCAAATGTTCTAACTTGCCTTAAGGTAGCAGCCCCACTGTAAAAATGTAAATGAAATAAAGCTGTAAGTTAACAATTAAAAAACTCAAAATTTTTTTAATAAATGAGTTAGTATTTCACAGTCAAAACTAGGGCTACTGGGCTACACTATTACACTTTAATACAGGCTTTTGGAGGGAACATTTATTTTCCCTTTTTGGAAATGTTTCTGGAACATAAAATAAACTTATTTTTTCCATAGATCTTTGAACCCGTGCTTTTCTATATTTCTCTTACAGAAACATCCTGCCATCACGTGTTTTGGAACAATCTCAAAGCCATATTTAAAAGAAAGAATGTGGTAAGGCTATGGGTATTTTTTGTTTTTAATTGAATTAAAAGTAGAATTAAATCTCCTTAATCTTTTCAGTACCAGCAGAATTCTGAAATCATTATCAGTTGTTTAGTTAGGAAACCCTCAGAGAAGCCCAACATATAATTTAGTATCAATACGAAAGTGATCGTTTATATTTGGAATGTACTAGACTTTGGGATCTGTTTTATAGCATCTTGTCCTTTAATGCAGTTTTTAGAAATACATTGTGATCTGTACTATCAGTGCATTTAATGTTTATATTTTTGGGACACCAGGAGAATTGCTTTCGAATCATCACAATATTAAAATTGGTGCAAAAAAGTTCTGACTGGAAAGGAAGAACAGTTACCTAAGAAGAATAAAAAGGTTATACAACTACAGAAAAAGAAGGACAAAAGAAGGAAAAAGAGGAATTCGCCAGAATTAAGAAAGGTTTGTACATGTGCAGAGAAAGGTGGTACCAAGTAAAAAGGAATTTCTACTGCTGTCAATCAAAAGGCTGTCAGCTGCAGGGAAAGAAGGTACCAAATACTAAAAAGATAAAGCTTCTCACGGTTTATGGAAAGGCTGGACAACTGCAAGGGATGAAGGTACCAAATACTAAAAAGAGAAAAGCGTCTCACTGTCTATGGAAAGGCTGGACAACTGCAAAGGGAAGAAGGTACCAAATACTAAAAAGAGAAAGCGTCTCACTGTCTATGGAAAGGCTGGACATCTGCAAGGGAAGAAGGTACCAAATACTAAAAGAGAAAGCGTCTCACTGTTATGGAAAGGCTGACATCTGCAAGGGAAGAAGGGCAAAGAAGAAACAGAGAACTTCTCCTGCTGTCCCTGAAAAGGCTGCTCAACTGCAGAGCCACAGAAGGAGGAAACCAGAAAACAATTCCTCTGCAATAATGGAATGGCTGGCAAAGTGCAGCAGGGAGAGGTATTACAAGGAAAAAGAGGATCCTTGCTATTATAGAAAATATTGTAAATGTACAGGAACAGAGAATTCTGTAAAAGGAATGTAAGTTCTGGTAGTAATGTCTTTTAGTTCCGATTACTACTTTACTTTATATTAAAGGCAAAGTATTAATTCATTCTCTTTTGCAGTTAAATGAGGCAAAAGCACAGTCAAAAGGTAAGATAAAAATAGGAACTTTTAGATTATTTCAAGATCATCTCCCCCAACCCCTTTCTAAGCACAGATATAGATTATAATCTGTGTGTGTGTGTGGGGGGGGGTATAATACATTTCAGAGAAAACACAAACTAATGATTCTTATTGCATTTTAGCATTATGCCTAATTCCTGGGATGACTCCCAGCAGTATGAATTCTACGATTGCTGGGCAGGAGGATTTTGGATTGGGGAGATATATCGTCCCTAATTCTGCTAATGAGACTTATTAATACATTCACTTTTAGTTTACTTATTGTATTTTTATTTTAGGTCTTTTTGGCTGAAACACACCATGCTAAGAAAAAGGTTGCCATGAAATATTTAAAGAAGCCTGAAGAATGAATATAATAAAGATTAAAAGGTAAAGTGACAATGAAGACCATAGAAGGGAGATCTCTTTCTGCATGTTCATTCTCTAATGGCCTTTAATACTTTGATTATTTTAAGAATTGCGTTTGAGATGCCACATCATGACACTAGCAAAAGACAAAAAAGTTCCCATTCTTGGTGAACATCGTCGGGAGCTTTCATATTGACAATCCAAATCATCATTGTGATGGGGGCCCTAGGTTTAGTAGAATTGCTGTGAGATCCATGGTTTATAGTTACACTTCGTGGTATTCTTGTCCATCCTCTATGTTCGGGCCCTAAATGGACTTTAAAGGGATGTCCACCCCAAAAACTATCATTTCCCCCACTACTGGCCCCACTCTGTAGTGTAGAAAAATCCTACCTTACACCCCAGCAAATAGTTCTCCAGTAATCCCCCCCCCACAAAGTAAAAAAAAACTGGCCACCAGGAGGATAGCAGAGTCCATATAGGACTCTCCCCCCAGGGAGAAGTTTGGCATGCGCACTGCAGCCTCCCCCCCCCCCTCTCGTTTTTTCTCCCTCCCCCTAGCGTGTAACCCTTTTGCTATATATAGGTATTGCTCCCAGCCACAAACGCAATAATCTCATGTTACTTTCCTACCTCTCTTCCTCTTACCTCTCTCCGGTCCGGCCCTCTGCTTGCAGTTTCATGCAAAGCAAGGGCTGGGGGCATTGACCGAAGGAGAGAGGCAAGGTAGTAACTATGTTTCTGCACATAAGATTATAGCGTTTGGGGCTGGGGAGCAATACCTATAATATATCAAAAGGTTAATAGCAGGTGGACATGCCCTTTAAGGAAGCAGGGTGTTGTGTTAACAGTTGGCTTTGTGTTTATTAATCATGTGACCATAAACATGTCTTCTAATTTTTTTGCAGATTCTATACAGCCTGTATCGTTCTTGGATTTACAGTTTTTGCACAAGACAAAAAAATATCCATAGGTATGTACTGATGAACAGGTAACTTGCAGGTAACAATAGTAAATTGGGCTGGCAGCATGGGTTTACTATGACTTACAAGTCCCCTACATGGCACAATCGTCGGCCAAAACTGACGTTCAAACATCGTGCATCAGGATTAAAATAGGAATCATCCATATAAGCTGGCTGAAATATGATCATTCATTTCATTTGTAAAAGTGCTCATTTGTGTCAGAGACCTAAAAACAGCAATATCCTGATCGATGGGAAGGAATATGCCATGATTGCAGACTTTGTGCATTCGTGAAAAAGGTAAGGATTCCAAGTAGAAATCATTTCTAGGAAGGAATGTAGGGAATTATTATATTGTTTGGTTTGTACTTGAGAATTGTTAAGACTACATAGAGACTAATTGCATTGTAACCATAAGTTTCTGAAGATAGTTTTAAAGTTTGTTTCCAAGACGTTAAGGAAGCCATTCTATGGCTGGGAGATATTAACTTGCACTAACTTGTGTTTTCATTTATACTAAGGATCTGGAAGTGACGAAAGGGTGAAGGACTAGTGGAACTTGCCAGTATATTTCCACCAGAACTCTTTTTACAAAACTACACCAACAAAAGCATTAGACTGGTGGGCCTTAGGTGTGATCCTCTACAAAATGTTATTTTCTGAAGTAAGTAAAATCTTTTCACTAACCAGATTATCGGTATCATTTTGTTGTGGAATTATAATTTAGAATAGCGCATGTACCTTGTAAGATACTGTGCTGTAAAAACTTTTGTATTAGGCAAGATGTCCATAAAGGGAAAACTTGTAAATATAACATTTGTTTCATTCACCTAACATGATATTTTAGAACCCCCTTGATGCCGTAATATAGCAGACTCGTATGTGAATTAAACTTTATCACACATGACCTTTGTATGTTTTTCACAGTGCCATTTAAAGGAGGAAACCTACAAAAACTAAAAAGAAGCAATCCTTCATAATGAACAAGAGTAAAGACAAACCTGCCTTCTGAGACTAAATTCTTGTTAAAAGGAGTAAGTTTATTGTCACATTTCTTTATAAGGGGGTATGGTGTCATAACGTTGACAGATAATACACGGTTCTAGTAGGGAATAAATGAGTTACTAATACATTAAATAAGGTAGGGAGAGAATTCAGGCTTTGATAGTCCCTTTTCAGCAATATGCAAATAAGGAAAAAGACTTTTGGGAATTACCAAGTTTACACATGGAAGCTCTAGGAACACTATGGGGCATATTATGAAGTGTCGTTAACTTTTTGCGGCCGTTATTCCCGCCATTTTTGCAAAAATCGCGTTTTCCCAATTTATTAAAGGCCCGCAAAAAACGGCGGCAAAAAGTTTACAAATCTTTAATTTTTCGCGCTATCGGAAACAGTATGTTACGCATTGCTAATCTCTGGACGTTTTACTTTGCCAACTTGAAGGTGGCGAAAAAAAAGGCCGAGATACCGTGGATCGCGGACGGGTGGATCGGCACGCCCCCTCGCCGTGGGTGGTCGCCGCTACATACGACCACCCCGCCCACAGTCGCGCACCCTCACCCCAGCAACCCCTCCAGCCCGTGCTGGTGGGGAGGGGAAGGGCCCTCTGGGAGTGGGCCCTGAGAAGGGCCTTTTGGGGCTTAAGGGATCACGCGCTCAAGCCGGGACCCCCTCCCCTTTAAGGGCCTTTGCGGCATATAGTGCCCTTGCAGCTCTAACAGAGCCCTTTGGGGCTTAGGGGTCCGGCAACTCGAACCAGGACCCCCTTCCAGCCCCTATCAGGGCCCTTGCGGCTCTAACAAGAGCCCTTTGGTGCTTAGGGGTCCCGCAGCCTCGAACTGGGACCCCCTTCCCTGGCCCTATCGGGCCCGGGCGGACTTACAAGTGCCCTTGCGGCCATAAGAAGGGCCTTTGGGGCTTAAGGGGTCCTGCAGCTCGAACGGGGCCCACCTCCCCGGCCCTTGCGGCACTGAGAAGTGCCTTGTGGGGGGCCGAACCGGGACCCCAGTGAGTGGCTCGTAAAAGAGCCCTTGGGGACGTCTTTTTTCAGCCCTGGCGACACCAGCTCCGCTGAGACCGCCGAACCCCGAGAGGTACCCCGCCCGCCCATGAAGCAGAGGCGCCGGGAAGGGATTTTAGGTCCCTTTGTGGCAATATTGTAAGTGCAGTATCGCCGCCAAAGGGACTTAAAATACCGCCGACATCACGGGGAGTGAACATATTAGATAAGCTAGTAGCCTGGGTTTGCAAGACTGAAACCAGATCTGGTGCTCAATGGCATTAAAATAAACAATCACTGCCCATGTGAAACTATGTTTTTCTGTATAGATAATGACTTTTTCTTTTTTTTGTGTAGCTTTTAATAAAAACTATAAGAACGCCTGAATCTGGACCCAAGATGAGCGAAGAAGTAATGCAAGCAAGATTTTTCAAGGTAATATGAATAGATTACTCTATGCTTAACTATGGATAACAATATTTGCCATTTTTCAGTTGTTGGCATAACAAATTCCAGAATGTAAGATGTTATTTAAAGAAAAAAGTTTATTTGTCTCACAGAACATGGAGGAAAGTTCTTAAATGCATAATTATAGCAGCAAATAGCTATAACTACCCACCAATTTAACTCCCAGAAAATACTGGAATGAGCTTCTTCAGAGAAGGATGGGACCCCAGATTTATCCAATAAAAGAGAAAGTTGCACATTTACCCGAGCTCAAAAATAACAAATCCATATTCAACTATGATGAATGAAGCATTGAAAAAGCCTTCCAAGGTAATCTGCCTTTTCTAAGAACTAGGCATATAGAAAATTGAGCGATTAGAACTGAAGATTGTGGTCTAGACCAGAGCCTCGAGAATAAGGTATGTAAGTATGTATGTATTTCAGCCAAATTTCACATAAATGGCGCCTAAAATTCTAGATTCTCCTTATAGAGTTGTTTGACCTTTATTTTTTCTATTAAAAGTGTCCAATGATCTAAAAAAAATGTTGTTTTGTAAAGGGAAAGATATAGATTATATAATTTATGTTGAATTACTTTTAAAAACAGAGGTGATGTTTTGGTCATTTGAAAACTTGACTGTGTGACTTTACTTGACTTGGTCAAGTAAACCAAGTGTTAGATTACTTTATTCTTTTTCTCTGGGACAGCGACTGGTGGTGACTGCGCTGCATTAACTTCCCCACCATCAGGGGCTCTGGAAAAGCCCAGGTATTCACTAGGGATTGGATCCCGTCTTGTTGGAACTCCAGGTTCCAAAGTTCCATTGTTCTGTGCAAGGCAGTCTTCCGCAACATCTGCTCACAAAGAAATACAGGAGGGAGCAAGAGCAGAAGGTGACAAGAGAACTTGAAAGTAAGATATCTTGACTCAGGATGCCAAGGAGAGAGGTAATGTTGTAAAACAGTGTGCTAGTCATATGAAGGAGAGAGCATGCCAATTTCACTTATCACAGCTTCCTCAAATATCAAAGAATCATTCCTAATAGAGCCAAAGAGAAGATAGTGCATTGATAATTTATAGGGCAATCTTTTGTAAGGTAAGTCTAGACCAGTGCTTGAGGAAAAAGAGGTATGTAGCCTTTGTTTCTCGTAACCCTCAAAATACGAAGTACTTTCGAAGATTACCCAATCAACTTTAGGATAAAAGCAACTTGAGGATTATCAAGGCTACTTTCGAAGGTTATCTTCTTAAGGGCCTAACAAATCTACGGTAAGTTGCAAATGCTTTTTTACCTTATTTTACTCATAACTTTCAGATTTTTTCTAATTTATGTGTCTTTCTTTACAGCTTCCACAAATATCAAAGAATCATTGACAAGAGCCAGGAGGAGACACTGCACCTGATAACTTTATAGAGCCACCTTTTGTCGCTTGTTCCACTGATCTTTACACGTCGAGATCCTCTAGATCCCATTATAATGCCATTATTATAATCATTCTTATAAATTGTAAATCCCTGAAATTGTTAATCCACCCATGTGATACCTAATAAAATATTTAAATGCATAGCTTTTTATGTGTCATTTATATAGTATAACTAGAAAGGGAACATTAACTAAACATCTTTAATTTGCCTGGGCATTGAAGGAAACACATATGGTTGTGTAACTGTGTGGTGCAAAGTTTTAAAAAACTTAAGAACATTTTTTTGATACAAGAGGAAGTATACATTTGAACACTTCACACTGAGTAAACTAAACATACTTACTAATTATGTGGTAAGTATGTGTGTATGTTTGGTCAGAGACACAGAAAAAGTTAGATCATGCACATTTCAATAAAATAAATATAAAAAAAGAATAGAAAAAAGAAGAATAGCAACCGACAACAGACTCTGTATTATGATTCGTACTGATAATATGGCAGAAAACCCATTGTTGAATTGTACATGGAAACTTGGCAATCTCTAATTGCAACAGCCCCTAGGTATTCAACCTTGTAATTACATGCTAGTAGATTACTTTACATTCAGGTGCCCTCTCTGTACCAATCGGATCTGCCCCTGGCCAGGATGCTCTAATTGCATGATGCACTTCCAATGGGGGGACATGCTACTTGCATTGGAGAACCAAGATCTTCACATTAGAATAAAAAAGGACAAGTTTAATTAATTAATAAAAAAAAAATATGTGCCTGATCACTGTATATAACAAATCCCTTTTTCTGTATTTGTGGCTGTTAATAATAATAACTTTAACTATAAATTAATGTTATAATGAATCAGTGTTAAATACCGGAAGCCACATTTGCCAATGGGAATGCCAAAGTGGCTCACGTGCAAGCCATTGCGAAACTGTACCAAAAAACATAATTCCAAAGGAAAGAAATAAATGAGATGTCAGAATGAGGCACTGTCACCACTCTGGTTCATGAGGAATAGGTCAGGCACTAAGAGCTCACCTTGCGGATTTCCTTTTTTAAAAGTGATTGTAAACAACCTGTGTGTCAGTCACAGTGGTAGAGGAGGGGCTACACTGGGCGTTTTTTAAATGTGATTATTTCATGCTCATTCTACTAAACTAATTCACACAAAGATGTGGAAGTGGCTTTTTTTTCTTTTTATGTTGCTTCCATCTTAATGGAAGGCCAGATTCTTACCTTTAAAGCCATGGAACAACTCCTTTACGCTGCTGCACAGCCGCCAAGTATGAAGAAATTACTGATCAGAAAGTTAGGGGGTGGGAGGTTCTGAATCTGCGGTCACAAATACTAGTTCCCACTTTAATCTGGGTTGGCACATGCTCAGTGCAGGGAGGATTTTTTTTAATCCAAGTTTATTCAATACCTAACAAAAATATATAAAAATGAATGCACAAAACACATCCAGTTATTTCTTGTTAAATTTGCTTCACCCAGTAGTTTTCAGTCATACTCCAGAGGAGATATCTGGAAAGCGTATAATACAACGTAGTATCAATCTACAGACAGCATTTAATGCAGCTGGAAATAGATTCCGATTTACATGAAGTGTTCATGGCACATTCTCTGCAGCTTGGGGAATAATCTGAAAAAATGTTGAGACGTTTTGACATAAGAGAAGGAGCACAGAAAATATATTGTCTGTTTTTCGTTTGTGCCACTGACAAGAGAGGGAGTTTGCAGTCTGTGCATATTGTAGCACTTTTAACAAAGCCTCTGTGGTATTTCAGATCTGCTTGGAAGGTTTGCTTATTTGACACCAGAAAAAACTTTATTTTCCCATTTCCATTTTAAGAAGTTATTAGCAACTGATCCGGGGGGGGAGTATCATGTAATGGGACCGCTCTGCGATCAGGAAGGAATTTCACACCCAGTGAGATTAAGGTGGTTGCTGGAATGGTGGGGTGTGGTTGCTTCCTCTAGATAAACATGCAGGGGGTTAGCAAAGTCTGGTTTTGAAGGCTAGATTCATTTTTCTGGGGCAAATGATTAAATGTAATATGTTTACTCTTATGGGAATTCCAAATGAGTATTTTAATAATGTAGCTTCATTCCAGAAAATTCTTCTTGAAGTGTCTAAATTAAAGAAAAAAACTACAATGTTAAAATACATTTATCTTGACCAACACCAGCGAAAATGGCTAATATTAAAGATAATACGCAAACATTTCATTTGATAATTACTAGTACAATTATACTTCTTTATCCTTTCCCTCTGCCGGTGGGATCAGGCGTGCTCAGTGGAGCTCAGGGAAAGAGGGAGGAACTTTCCAATTAAAGACTATTTATCTTCCAGTGTTTAAATGACAATAATAATCACCTCTCCCCACGAACATCCGAAATTGCATCCAGGCGGGGTACCAATCAGATGGAATGCCTTACATTAAGTTTCCTTGATATCTCCTCTCCTGTTACTATCCATGACAGTCCTGCTTCTTAGCAGCGTGCGTTGTCCCATTGGCTACATCAGGGACTGGAGGACAGAATCGAGGAACACGTTTTAGGTCCCTACACCGATACTATCGGATCTCATAAACCTCACTGGCTGAACTCCACATACAGTACAGTTTAACAGAGAAGATTTTTAATCATGGATAAATAATGTGAGTGTGGTGTTATGACAGTATGCGTAATTCGCATTAGACATTCAGGATGCACCTGTGTCTATAATGTGCAATAAAGTTCTATAACACTAGCCAGTAGTGCTTTTCGTGTTATAAGCCATCATATAAGGGTTCCCAACAGTGTTACCTGCTTCAATGTCGTGGCAGTTCATAATGCCACCCCAGTCCTGCATGAGTCTGGATTTTGACCAGAAACCGTCCCCGACCCAACCGCAAATTGTACCCTCACTAAAAGTACTGCTTTGGTCCTATGGGTGGCAGAAGTTGGAGCAGAGGGTCCATGGGTAGGAAGAAGTTCGAGCAGAGGTCCATGGGAGGAAAAAATTGGTTGCAAAGGTCCATGGGTATGTAGAAATTCCTATAATGGACCTCTGCTCTGGATCAGAAAGAAAATGGTAATAGAGATGCACACTACTTCCTCAGAAGGCTCTGTTTATTTAATCACACAAACACACGTTTCGGGATGTTGTTTGGTGAATTAAATAAACAGGAGTATTCTGAGAGGAAGTAGTGAGTGGAAAGTAGAGTTGCGCTTCTTACCCTTTTGGCTTGTTGATATTAGCTTGAGTCCAGTGGTAGAGGACTAACAGATGCTGCACCTACAAATAACAGTGGCAAGTGCCATAGGAGTGCCTAGGCCCAAAACCATTTTGTAGCTCTGGTATCAGCCCATTTAACATATTATCTGTAATCCTTTCTTGGTTGATTTGAAACAGGGATAGGAAATCAGTAGATCTTCAGATGGTTGAAAACTAACAAGTCTACTACTACCATGATTCCCATACAAGCACGTTAAGCCAAAGACTGCTGAAGTTCTAGTTTTCAAACATATGGAGATCACTGGTTACAACTGTATGAATGGTTTTATAACTATATCCTGCAGGAATATATAAATCATATCACCAACGGTAAACTTAATTATGGTGAGACAGTGAAATGAGCAGAGACAATAACAGTTAAGGTAGGGCGCCGGTGGAGTGGGGGGGCATCAGCAATTAATTCTTAATGTATATTACAATATCACTCCCCATTCCCTACACCCCAGTCCGCCTGTAACCTATGGGTTACCGACACAGTGCAGGACTCTATCCTATTGTGACACTAGTAGGATACAGTGATGCCCTTTACAATGCATGATTCCTGGTAGAAGATACTTTGACACGGTCCTGGGCATGTCATGTAGGACATCACTAAAGGCACCTGCATCTATACTAATAAAGGCAAAAAGCCTCACTCACTCATCAATAGTTCCAAAACTTGCGTGGAGGCAGACGGCCCCGTCATTAAAATTTGCGGGCTCATTCATTGCACCTACTTACAAAAGTAAGAAAGCAGGTGTTTCGGTTCGAAAAGGCAAAGCCCTCCATCACTCAATCACTCCTCAATCACTCACTCACAATAATCACTAATTCTCCCAACTTGCCATAGAGGCTTGCCGTGGAGGCAGACGGCTTAAATTTGGAGGCTCATTCATTGCACTTACTTACAAAAGTAAGCAGTTTTCGTTTCGAAAAGGCAAGCCCTCTCACTAACTCTCTAACTCATCACTAACTCATCACTATTCTCCAACCTTGCCATGGAAGCAGACGGCAGAGTCTGACTTGTCTCTGAGACCGAAAATCCTCTCCCAGACCATGACTCACATCATTAGCCTGAGAGCAGATTCAAGATCCACCCTGTGCCGTTGCCCATCCTAACTACCCTTAATCTAAATTTAAATTATAAAACACTTGCAAGAAAACATATTTGTTGTGACAAACTCCTAATAGATTCCATTCTGTTTGTTAAGATGTCTCTTTCTTAACCTCTATTTTTCATTATGTTCCTTTTTGATTTGAATATGTATCTCTTGTGCTGTTCTAAGATAACGTTCAAAGGTTTACTACTGTGTCACTAAAAAAAATGTGTTTGATCTGTTTAGTATAAAATGCTTTTGGCAGTAGCTGCAGATAAGAAGTATCTGGTGCATTTTTGATTAACGATTAACTGGTGTTCAAATATTTCTGTATCAGCATTGTGTGGTAAAGGGAGATCTGCAGAGTCTTCCAGTTCCACAACACCAAGTTAATTTGATCAAGGGTGTAACAGATATGTATTGAAGTATATGTATATCTGTCCCAGAAGAATAAGGATACTTCTTGTGGAGGTCTAAGAGTGGAATAGGAGTAGCACGTGTGGTTCCAACTGATCTGTTTTCAAGTGGATGTATACGGTACACCAGGGACAAGTGTTGTGAGTGCGTTACGTGAACAGCTCTGGAATGGGAAATAAGGGTTCACAATTCCCCAATTCAGAATGTGTCTGAATCCAAGGTCCCAGGGAAAACAGCAGTTGAATGGATGGAAGAAACTCACGGTGATTGGGCTACTGAACCACTTAAGGCGTTCACAAGAAGTTTAAAATACAAAAAACTGGAAGGTTAGATGCTAATATTGGCAATCTGTGATAAACAATGCTGAGTGGTTAGCTAAGAAAAAACTGTTAGAACCAGCTCTCACATGGTTAGAAGAGAGTAGAAAGAAACCTTCACAAATTGTGAATGTTTTTACGCAGGAATGCTAAAAAGGAAACTACCTGTCGGTTGGCCCGACGTCAGTATTTTAGATGATAATCCAGATGAACATGATTTAGAAACTGCAGGAGCAGGTGCATTAATAAGAGTAATGACACAGACAAAACAGAAACCCAAAGTGAAAGAAGTAGAAAAAAGGTAGAAGAAATACAGCCTATTAAAGTGAAAGAAAGAGTGATGCAGCCTTTAGAACATTCAAAAAGAGAAGCGAGCACACACAAGAACAGGATATGACACTACACGGTCAGGAGAGAATATCACAGGAGCAAATAAAAATAGCAAAACTTAAAAGTATGATAGATCAAGCAAAGAAGATTACCCTCAGCTTAAAGGTTCTATACGTAAATGGAAGGATGAATATGAGGCGTCAAATCTAGAAACACGAAATTTATTGACTAACCAATTTGGAGCAACAGTGAGAGGGAACTGTTGTTATCAAAAGTGGTATTATCTGTCCAAACGCACTGAATTATGGATAGCAGCATTTTTGAAGGAATGTTTACCCACATACAGGCCAACAATGTTATCAGGTTAACCCAGTTATTCCTGTGCATCCAATTGTAAGTGCGATGTACAGGTACTAATTCTGTAGGGCAAGAGAAGAGATATATCCAGATTTGGTAAGGTTTCAACAAAGGGGTAACCGCATTTCCAGTAAGGACTCAACAGGTTAGAGAATAAGGTAGTGATGTTCCTAAATTGTGTGAATGGCATCAAACTTGGTCCCAGGCTGAACAATTGGCATTAATTAATAGTGTAGCGCTTCCTCAATGGGATCCGGTTAAATTTATCACAGATCTGGAATCCATTCAAGGTATGTATAATGCTACATATGAGGATTTGGCAAATTACTGTCTAAAGGATTTAGAGGTAAAGGGAAGGAAATCCTTCCTTTATATAAAATTATTTTCCATTTTGTGGAGATTGCATTGAGTTTTTAGACTGTACTATGTAGGTGGGGGTAGGCTAAAAATTATACATAGTTAAAGTGTATATTGTAATGTAAAAGGTATAACATAATTAGTGTATTAATAGTACAAAATAAAGATATATAAGGTGTGTAACAGTGTGTAAATGGCATATGAAATAAAAAAGTACTAACATACAGAATCTCCCCATGTTTGAATGGACTGGTCAAAATGGGAGCTATAGACACACCTCTCAAATTTATTAAATTCGCATGGAAGTTGCTGTCATTTCCTTATTGTCCTTATATCCAATAGGTGTGCTTCTTGTAGCTGCTGTAGCACTACATCACATCCTGACGCAATGCATGTTACAGTAACATCCTTTAGCTTTGCATTGTGGTAGGACTTACTGAGCATGTGCGAGTTAATGGCCAATCAAAAGAAAGTTTGCTTTCCCAGTAAGTGTAGATGATATCTAGCTGTATTGAATTGTGGGAGAGAGCTTCACATCCTGAAGCAATGTGTAGTGGGAGTGGGTGGGCGTGGCCAAACGCCACTGCTTTACTGAAGACTTCCCCTGAAGGGAAGTTTCCTTCTTATGCTGGTAAGTGTGCTAAATGTTATTAGTTTTTTGCTTTAGTGAACAGTCTCTCTGTTTCTCTCTCTCTCTCAGTTTGTCTCTCCCTCTGTCTGTCTGCTCTCTGTCTGTCTTCTCTCTCTCTTGTTTGTTCTCCCTCTGTCTGTCTCTCCCTCTGTCTGTCTCTCTCTCTGTGTCTCTCCCTCTGTCTGTCTCTCCCTCTGTCTGTCTCTCCCTCTGTGTGTCTGTCTCTCTCTCTCTCTCTCTTGTCTCTCTCTCTCTGTGGTCGTCTGTCTGTCTGCTTCTCCCTCTGTTGTCTCTCCCTCTGTCTGTCTCTCCCTCGTCTGTATCTCTCTCTATCTGTTGTCTCTCTCTGTCTGTCTGTTCTCT
>JAACNH010003500.1:0-28671 GCA_019447015.1 Hymenochirus boettgeri
ATATATTAGACCAGGGGCCTACCAGGATATATTATCCCAGGTGCCCTATACCATAAATAAATTAACCAGGTGCCCCCAGGATATATAGACCAGGGCCTACCAGGATAATTAGACATGGGCCAGAATATATTAGACAGGGGCCTACCAGGATACATTAGACCAGGGCCTACCAGGATATTTATACCAGGGGCCTACCAGGATATATTATAACAGAGACCCACCAGGATATATTAGACCAGGGGCTTACCAGGATACATTAGACCAGGGGCCTACTAGGATATATGACATGGGGCCAGAATATTTAGACCGGGGCCTACCAGGATCATAGACCAAGGGCCTACCAGGATATATATTCCAGGGGCCCTACCAGAATATATTAGACCAGGAGCCTACCAGTATATTAGACCAGGGGCCTACCAGGATATATTAGACAAGGGGCCCTACCAGGATATATTATACCAAGACCCACCAGCGTATATTAGACCAGGGCTACCAGGATATTAGACCAGAGACCACCAGAATATATTAGACCATTAGCCTACCAGGATATATTAAACCAGGGTCTACCAGGATGGGTTACTTTTCACTACTGACTGCCCTGACTCTGGACCTACAGATTTCTCATATTGTTCATTTGCAGGTTACCTGGCGTCCTGAGAGGCCAGCCTGACCCTAAAGTGAAAATTAGGATGGTACATACAAAGCTGACTCTTTGTAGCATCATATTTTGCCCTATATTACATGCATTTAAATTATAATATAAGTTCATATTCAAACAGAATATTTTTAATTCTAGTAGGTAGATTTTTTCTTATTTGAGGTTTATACCTTTAAAAAGCCCATGGATGGGAGGCCTCTTCCTTCCTTTTAAAAGCTACTGAGTGGTGAGAAGGGAAGGCCTCTTACACTAATCTAATAATTTCAAGAAATTAGAAGTTTCTATAATGGGGTTACTTAGTATGGGTGGAAAGCTTTTCCTTTCATTTAAACCTTATTTTTTTATAACCATACATATACTTTTCCCCTTAATTAGGGCAAGGCTCGCAATTGCACACGGAATCGAATGCGAATTCATGTACAATTTCGTTCTGTTTGCGCATGCATTTTTTTTCATTAAGTATTGGAAACCGCATGCCATTGCGATTCTTGTGCGTTTTCGTTTGTGCATGCGTTTGCGCATACGATTGGTAGGAGCACCCCTGATTGGTCCATTTTGGTGCATTAACGCATGCATTTACAACGGAAAATGGCAAAATTGTATGCGAAAACGCGTTTGCGCATGCACCTGCGGTTTTTCAAATCATTGGAATCGCGGGCAACGCACCGAAAATGCGCGTTTTTGACATTTTCCGTTATGTAAATGCATGCGTTAATGCACCAAATATGGTGAACGTTACCAAAAGGGAAACGTTTATCGCATGCTTATCTCAAATCGTGGGGATTTTTGCGCTCCCGTGATTTCCATTATAACCAAATCGCAGCACAAAAACGCACAGTGTGGCCTAGCCCTTAGAGGCAGAAACTGGTGGAAAAATATGCCGTTAACAAATCATCTAATTCCTAACTTTAAAATAAATCCGGGTAAGTCCCACTGGCCAATGGCCATGCCCAGATTAACAAGCTAGAGGAGGGGCAGTAACTGCCGAGCATTCTGTCTCAAAAAGTGTCACAGTGTATTTAGACTAGAGATTGTACAGGAAGACGTCTTATGTATATTATAATCTGCGGTTTCTTCCTGTAGAACAGAGGCAAAAGGCGTTTTAAGGTGAAGATATCAAGATGTCAATATATAAGCTTTCTTTCAATAAACAATACATATGAAAGATTTCACTGATGCATGTAATTGTGATACAATTGAAAATATACAAACTGCACCTGTGTAAATTAAATACGATACAGTATCTCTTACCACTGTATAAAAATAGGCATCTCATTGGGGTAATAGAACACAGTGTGGATACTCTACCTACATTGGGCAAAAATGAAAGTAAGATTTACTGGTTTCTTTAAATGACACAGAAATTAAACTGATTTACAGTAAAGCTTTCCTCTCTAAGTACAGTGAAATTCAAACTCAATTTACTCACTTCTATAACATACCTTCAGAGTAAAAGCTCATAAGTGACACTTGTGCTGTAATTGCCCCCAATTTGAGAAATAACACCTTTATTATGTCGTACTGGTAGAGGGTGACTCCTCCTTTTGGAGACCATTAAAAGTAAAGTGTAAATAAATAGGCTTCCAGGGATACAGCCAGATGTACCAAGGCGCAGTGGCTGCAAACATGGCATAAAAAGGACATGCTAACCGGTGTTATATCGACTTAAAACTTCATCATTTTGGCGCCTGTGTGGTTAACGTGGAAGTTAACTACACAGGTGTTGTGTTAGCGATGCTATAATCGCATAGCCCTTACCTTGACAATGGTGGAACTTCCATTATGGGATGGCACAGGAACACTATGCGATCGAAGCATTCGCTGTGCCTCGCCATGATATTCTTATTTAATGACCATATTGCTCCCAACCAGTGATTTCTCTGTGTATACTGTAAATACTTCCTGCATGCTGGAAAGTTACTGCCCTGCCCCCTACTCAGCCATCAGGGTAAATAATTGCTCAGTAGTAATGTGAGCATGTAGAAATTACTAGCATGGACAGTGAAATGAAGATAGGATCAAAATGGCACCTCAAAGGGAATAAAATCAACTAATCTTTCTAAGTAATGTGTAGAAGTTAGATGTAAAAATACTTCAGTGCACAGTTTCTTATTTTTAAGAAACATCGATAAAAAAAATACTGTATATGCAGGGGGGGTAGGAGAAATACTTTCTTTTTGGGTGCAGATGAAGGTCGAATCATGTAGCGGGTGTTTTTAAGTCAACTTGCAGGTCTGTTTATTTCAGGTGTGGATTGATTTGTGGGTTTGCTATTTGCATAGAAAGATAAGTCTAAATCCACTGCTGGAAGCTGCCTTTGGTGCAATCCTCTGGTGTTCTGCCCAGAACATGTAGTAATAAAATGTAGTAGAGGACTGAGTATCTCCTAGTATTTAACACACTACCAGGGAGATTCAATAATAGTTCTTATCGTTAATAATGGTGCTAATTTGCCCCAACCATGCAGATATTATGTACATTTGAAACGCTAAACATCGATTGCCTGGGACAAAATAAAACCATTTTTAACGATACGAACTTTATTGGATAGCCCTGATAATGTTCGGACAGAGTCCTTTCTCAAGTCTACTGCTACCTGCCCTGCAGGTTGGATTGGGTGCAAATAAGGAACACAGCAGCAAAAGTGTGTGTCAGTTTTGGGTTCGTATATTTTCAGATGTGGGTAATGGTTTTCCGGGTTTTCTACTGAACTACTATCTGACTTTTGTGCTGCCATCTGTTGGTGAATCGAGTGATCACCCCTCTGAAAAATGAGCCCAAACAATTTGATTGGCAGAATCTGGGTACTTCGCTAGTTATATATAAATATCTGTTATACACTGTGTGATGCCCAGGGTGCTATGCGCATAAATATACAAAGATCGTAGGTTCAATTCAATGGAGCACTCACTGGAAGTTTTCAAACATCAGGTTATCTATTTTGTCATAACGCCAATATCACGTGTTTCAGCCATCTTTGATTTGACATAATTGGAAAAATGAGCCGCACACACAATTTTTGCAATCGGGAGATGGTAGGATGTCATAATAATCTATTACCTGGATTAATGTATGTATGTGGACCGCTTTTGTTGACCACATGTGATAATATATACAGGATATTTTTGGATAGATATAATGACATTATTGTAATATCCATGTTACGGGTATATTATACATCAATTCCTGTTGAACACTAGAGATGTAACTTTGGGTTCTAATAGAACCCAGTTTCGAATTGAATCCGGTGGTTTCGAAGTCACGACGAAACTTCGGAACTCCCGGATTTTTCGAAACTCAATTTTCGGGTTTTCGAAAACTTGTATCGTAGGTGGGGATCGATTTCAGTAACCCGAAATTGTACGAATCCTGGTAACCCTCGAAAATCGTAAGTCCTTCAACCCACTCGAAAGGTAGCGATCGATTTCGCGTAACCCTCGAATGTGTGTGCCGATTTCGCCAAACCTCGAAGTGTACAAGTGATTTGGGTCAACCCTCGTTATTTTTGATACTCGGTTAACCTTTGAAAGGTAATTCGATTTCGGTAATCCTCCGAACAATAGCCTGCGAAAGCTCGAAAACAGCCGCGATCAAAAGTGAAGATTAGATTTTAATGAGTTTACTTATTTATTAGTCCCCAGACCCATTCCCCAGGTCCACTGTGTTATTTACAGTAACCTACTCTATTACTATGTTCACCCTTCAATTGATAGAACTTTCGAATTTTTTCTGCCCATAGATTCTATGGGTCCGTTTTTCCGGATTTCCGAATTTTTTTCAGAGAATTCGAAAATACGAAAACGGGACGAACTCACCAGTTTCGAACATCTCGATGAACACCTTTAATGTCACTGATGTGCATGCCATTGCATAACCTTGTTGCGTGTGCATGACAAGGGGACTGTGTCCCGAAACGTTGGACTCTATGGCAATGGTCATGTATTGGATAAAACTTGCTTTTATTGCAAAACTTTGTGTTGAGGCTCATTTTTCCTATTTATGGTCTTTCTATATATACTGGATTAGTTCTCGCACAACACACTGAATGCTGCTCTGCAACACAGAAAAATATATAATATGTATTTCTGCTATTCACGGAAATGTAAAGTGGTGTCAACAGAGGCAAATATCCATTATAATGTGCCATTTGTCTGACACATGGTTTCCTATAGCCCTACTATCGAAGCCTACTGCAATAGTGTAGATAACGTTGTAGTGGGGTCTCAGATACAGCAGGGGATTAAAACATTATATCAGGGATAATACTATTTATCTCTCCAGCTGCTTTAAAAAAATATAATTCCCAGTCATCTCTCCCTTATCCTTGCAGAGAGGAGATATGGATATGGAGATATATTCTCCCTGGCTGTGATTACATGTATTTATTTATCATTTGCCCGACTGTTTATGGAAAATAGCTTGTGTGTGTTAGGTAAATTTCCTGGTGTGCATTATCAATAATAGAAAATCAGGGCTATTCAATACAAAGTTCTTATCATTCAAAATGGTGCGAATTTTTGCCCCAACCAATCAGATGTTAGCTTTCAAATGTTTTAAATAAGATCTGATTGGTTGGGGCCATTAGTTTTGTAATCTTCTAATGTTGTGGAAAGATAGATTTAGAATAGCCACTCTAATGTCTTATTTATTTACATAAAAGTACCTTATGGAGGAGGTTGTGCTTATTCCTACCTCTAAAATTGCTTTCCCTGGGGAGCAACAGGCATATAGGAAAGAAAATGGGAGGTAGGGATAGTCCAATGCTCTGATTCTATTACCAACTAATACCCTAAACCATGAAGGGTCACTATACTCATTACAATTTTCAATCCAACTAAAAATCTCCCAACTGACTACTTTGTTAGAACACAATATTACATCCTATCCCATAATCATTTCAAATGGTTCCATTAATGGCTTTCCTGTAAATAAAGTGAGGCACACTGATGAATTGGCATGTTAATGTAATTAACATGTAGAATGTAATTGACATGTAGAATGAGTACTGACAGGTAATTAAAATCCCCTGCTCTCACAGGAGAGATCTCATGGTCAATTACTGGTATTAATGTCATAGATCTGGTTGATCCAGGGATCTTTCCGATTGCCGTTTGGAGTCAGGAAGGATTTTTCCCCCCCCTTTTTTAGCTGGGGTTTTTTGCCTTCCTCTGGATCAACTGTTAGGTAGGGTTAAAAAAAAAAAAAAAAAAAAAGGAATAGGTGGACTTGATGGACGAATGTCTTTATTCAACCTTAATTACTATGTTACTATTTTTACTATAGTAAATGGTTAAAATGCAGGCTGAAGTTCACAGGACGCTTACAGGCCTGTCTAGTTGTAAAGGTCTGTATCACATCTACTTAGTATGCCCATTGACCAACCCCAAGTGCCAGAGACCCCGCCAGACGAACGCCTACACAGTGTGATACTCGTCTGAAAAGGTTGTTCGTCACGGTGGTGACACGCTCAGGGATCATGCATCACCCTGGTGTATGAGGCTTATATGTAGAGGAACAATACTCATGGTATTTTCTAACCAAGCATTATTTTGGGCATTGGGAGACTGCGTTAAAGAAGCGGTATCTCAATTAAGAAATAACCACTCCTTTTTAATACCACACTTAGATGCCCATACTAATGAACTTTCCCAAGGTTGCGTAATGTCACGAAGAGAAGTGCCGAAGGTGACTTGCCGGCTCACACAAACCACTTTAAAGTCATTACATAGATTGGGAGAAAAGCATGGAATCATTTCCTTTATATTGAATGGCCGCATAAATGTCCCTTTACTCTACGTAGAGATGGCCAAAAACTCCACGAGTTTCATTCCGTTTTCGGATTCCGATCTCGGAAAAGTCCCGAAGATCTGAAAATCGCAATCGGAATGAATTTCCATAATTTGAATGTACAGGGCTATTTTTGCTAATTTTCGAAAATAGCCTTGAACGTTTGAAAATTACGAAATACGATCGGAGACTGTTTTCGAGTTTCCATCGTATTTTCGAAAATTTTCGAATGTTCGGCTATTTTTCGAAAATTCGCAAAAATAGCCTTGAACATTAAATTTTTGAAAATACGATCGAAAACTCGAGAATGGACTTCCGAGAATTTTCGTTAATTTTCAAATGTTTGAGCTATTTTCAAAAATGATCGAAAATATGCCCCATACATTCAAAAATTACAAAATGTCTTCCGAAGTCCAAATCGGGCGGATTTTTTGGATCTTTCGGATTTCGGAAGGGGTTTCTGTGTCGGATCCGAGTTGTGTAAACCTGGACCCATCTCTATCTCTACAGTGCTTATTATACTCCTGGACATATCTCCACTATATCCTCCATACTCCTCTTCCTTCCACTGAAATAATTCGCTCTTTGAAGAATAAATACTGTTTCCCATAATCAACTGTCTGTTCAATTCCAGCCCCGTGTGGAATCAGACAAACCCAACTGACAGCTGTACGAAGAGCAGCACATTTATGTGTCTATGCCTGTGATATCCTGTGGCTCTCGTAAGCGCGTGTCGCGTGTACGCTCTTCTCTCTCTCTCCATCGCTCGCTTGCCCTAAGCATTCTTTGAATTTTGTGGATAGAGGCGGGTTAAATATAGTGTGGATCTTTCATGTAACTTACAAGCAGTGAATATTTCCCGTGTAAGCAAACTGCCCAGGGACAAGAAAGAAAGAAAAACCTCCTTGTAAGGGAGCGCTGGCACAATGACAGAGGGAGATTCCAGGGCAGTTAATCAGTCCATCCTTTTCTTTCTGCCATTCGTGTTAACAGCTTACACAGAGACTGAGCTATTAAATGCAATCATTCTTCCCTGCTATTTAATTATAATAAAAAATCTACAAACTCCAATCAAATGTTTTCTAACTGGGTTGCCCGGTAAACATCTGATTGGATGACTTTTCCACAAACGACATCAGTCTTTAAATAATTTACGTTATCATACATTTGCCCCGATTGTAGCGTTAAGCACATTTGTTGTAGAATTGTTCTGTTCGTGTTAATAATATCCATTTGAGTCTTGTTGCTATCATTTACAGATGAACTCTATGCATATACACGTTTTACATAGATATCGTGTGACATTCAAGCTTAATTTTATATTGAGATCTACTATCATGAAACTATGGTCCTGGCTCGGACATCCTCAGAAATTTTTAATATTGAACAAGGATATTGTTTAAACTATTTTTACCATCTGGGGGTTGGTCAAAGGCGAATAGAAAACTGGTATTTGGGTTCCTACCTCCATTTTCTGACACAGTTGGAGCCTGTAAATAAAACCATGTGACATTGTGCCCTATAATGTTTCCTAACCTTTCTACATACACCAACCCCTACCTTAAATGGGGGCTACACAGTAACTTCCCTATAATCTACAGAGATGTCGTTGATCGATTTATTTTTTTTTTATACCAGTATTTGCAATGCAATAAGATTGTGTACAAAGTTACAAGAAAAGTAATTAAACACAGACAGTGGAGACACTCAAGACATGTAGAAATGCTACACCTTTATTGCAAGAATCTAAGATGTGTCTCAGATAGAAATCACAGTATTTGTTCTCTATGACAAGACTCTAAAGTGATCCAGTACAAATGCATTGTAATTAGAAGAGACAGACAACAAACCAGCATGCAGCCTGGACCAACAGACAATCTCATTAGAGCAGTAGATTAGCAGGTGTAAGGCATTGAGTTTCTTTTAATCCTATGGAATGGTTTCATTCAACTAAAATGTCAAAATAACATAATGTAAAATGCAAAACAATTTCTAATACAAATAAAAATAATTCCAGTTACTAAATGATACGATCTTTCGTAGGATTCTGTGATTTCACACTTAATTTAGAGATCTTGATTATCTACGCTGTTTAATAATTCCCTTTAATACGTTCTCCTTCTTCAAGTGCATTTACACTTTCCATCCTGGCTTACCTCAGGTTAATTTAGTGGCCATAGCTCTCTATAGCTAAAGCGTTTCGTAAACTGATTCATTTGTACAGCAAAGTGTTGCTTCGAGATTTTAATTCCACGGAAATATCATGCGAAACTAACTCCCTCTTCTCTACAAGTTGACAGGAACGTGCCCCTCAGGGGAACTTACGCTAAGGAAGGAAGAAAGTGGTGCAAATCAAGAGCCTTGAATTTATCACTATTGTCATTAGGGGACGTAATAACTGTATATCTTTATGTCATTAACCTAAACATTGAAGAACCTGTGAATAGAGCCGATTATATTTGCCTCTTATGAGGTTTTACCTTAGGTCCTGGCTACATTTTCCAGTACTGGACTCACACATATAAACAGGATTTATATTGAGCGCAATTACTGCCTTTGGGTAATTTAATGTAAGCGTTGGGCTTTGGGGAATTCATAAACGCGACTCTAAGGCAAGTGATCTGACTGAGAATGCAATAGGATATCTCAATGTAACTAAATTAAAGTAAATCAAGAATAAAACAGATTATTGTGTGTTTTACAGTTGCAAGATATCATCAGACTCCAGGTGTCAATTAAGCTAAACTAGAGTGAAAGCATTGGTGGAGAACCTAACGTTTTAGGGCCTGCACCCCGGTACTGTTTTTGGTAAATCCCCTTTAACTTATCTAAACTGCACATTAAAGACAACAATGTGTCTATTTTACCCCTCAACATTTGAATGTGTACCCAGGTGAGAATCTAAACCACTAGGTCCCTCACCCCTGGGTAAAGATTCTAACACCACATTTCCTATGGTCAGCTAGCTGTAAGTAGAAAGTGAAGAACATGAGCATTCTGCTCTGGCAAAGGGCAAGTAGTGAAGCTTATTAACTTAGGACCTAGCAGTTTAGGTCCCACCCTAGTTACTTTCAAATGAGGAAGAAGAGATAGGACTGAGGTGAGGATCGTTGTCCTTTAAGCAAAATCAGCATCAACTTTATACAGTGACTTATATCTATTCCTCTTCGTTTTAACAGTGTCCACGTTAGGCAGAACCAAAGCAACAGTTAACTGGAAACACAATATTCCCTAGATATTAGAAGGCCCAGTTTGCACTTTTAGGCTTTTTTTCATATTCTACTTAAAGGAAGTTCCGCGGAATATATAATTTAGTTTATAGTGCACATACCTAAATATTCTACATATCTACTTTTGAAAATTCAGTTGATTGGCCTTTTAGTGAGCTGACATTTTAGGTTCTGTATGATCCTTCTTCTTCTTCCAGGATGCACCACTTCCTTGGAATGTTCAGTTATATTTTACTGATTGGCTGTTGGATGGGTCAAACATGCTCAGATCTCTCCTGAGCAACTGAATCATCCCAGACGCCGGGTCAAGGCAAGACCGTAACGGTCTCTACTAGGGGTCCTCAAACAGGAATCTTATTTTGGAAGCATTTATTTAAAGTCAATGGATGGAAAAATACTGCTTTTTTTCTTTCTTAAATATCAGTAATTTGAACTAAACTTTTCCCTTAAGGTCAACACAAATATTGTTCTGTGACTTTGTGTTGACGTTGTTAATATATGTTAGACATTTCCTTTTCTTCGACAATATTCAAACACTTCCCTCAGAGTCGCAAAATATTAACATACAGCATTACCAAGCAGCAAGATGTTGATATAACACGCGTCTAACACATGTGGAACACAGTTATTTCGAATTCGGCCCACTCAACCAAAGCATTTGTATCAGTTATCCACATTCGGAGGTGGGGTCCCCCAAGATCCTTTACTACGGTTGAATAAAAAGCTACTGTGAAGGCTGAGAGCATTCATTACACTTGTTTGATAGTGTAGGTAAATTGAATTTTGTTTGTCCTCTAGTTACACAGCTGTTAGCGCTCTGCCAGATAAAGGATCATTGTAGATTAATCCCATCATAAATATTATGCGTGAATTGAAATTCTATTAATGCCTTTGGAAGGGTGAATAATGGTCTTGCTGTATGTGGTCGTGGTTCGTCTTACAGTTACCCTGATAATGAAATATACCATCAGTGCAAAGTTCATTTACATCAACCTTAAATGATCTAAAGGGTGATGTTTGCACATTAATGTTATTCTTTTTTCTATTGTACGTGCTGCTAAATCACAAATCGTTCTGCATGTATGATAACTAATCTGTACGCTTTCATGTCCTGATTTTGTCATCAAGGTGCTGTACTGTTGTATCATGGTAATGGGGCCCGTTTACAGTAAAGGGACATTCAGTCTGACAGACTTAAGCAGGCCGTACATTCGTATAATTTTGAATCTATTCAAGCCATTTATTAAAGAATTGGAAAAAAAAGAAGTTTGTACCTGTGTGATGGATATTTAATCATAGGCCATCTAATTTTCATTTTAATAACAGTCATTTTTATTTTCAGCTGAATAAACTCCTCGTGGATACCACAGACGCCACACCATTGCTTTCTTTACTTTCTACAGAAGAGAGAGGGTCACGTTCGTCACTAGCATAGATCCGTAATAATCAATTTAAAGCTCTGAACAATAAAGCACTTGAATTAATCAGTTTTTTGCTCATGGTTCATTTTACTAGTGGGAGGTCATCTGCATTCGGGGCTGATTTTGAAAATCCAGTCTAAAATTATCTGCTGATTGAAGTAAGCCGTTTTCTGACTTTTGCTACATTTAACTCTTGGGTATTTTATGTTTCGTACTTTTTTACTATCGTTTTGATCTCTTCTAACCTAAACCATTTCTCTTATACTGCAAATCTAAATCCTGTTTTAACACTCATGTCTTGTTTAAGGTTCTTATCTCCTTTTCTATGTATTATAATTAGATTATTGAAGGACAATTACTGTAAAAAATAAACTTGTTAAAAAAAAATTAAAAGTAGCTGGGGCAGGGGAGGTAGGATGGATTATCCTACCTCCCAATTATTGTATGATAGCAACAGCACATACAGTTTTACATCTGCCAGTTAGGGCCCTGGCCTCCCTGTATTAAAGATAGTGCTGAAGCACTGAGGAGACTGTCAGAAGCAGATATTAGAAGGTACGAGGAATATACAATCCTACTTTCCTGCCTTAGGTACTTTTAATTTTAACTGTTTTTGAAAAACTTAATACGCACTATAGTTTTTCCTTTACCCCTTGTGTGTAGATTCCATAACCCTGTAAGCTCAAGGTTGGCTTTTTTTTTAAATCTCTAAAAGTGCACTTTGTCAACATTTCCAGTTTTCAATGTCAACGTTTTGCTGTCAAAAAAAAAGTAAAACTTCAGATTTTATCACAAATCTATAAAAAATAAATATATTAAATATAATTCGTACATATACTTAGACTGTAAAGTACCTTTTGTTCTCTGCTTCATTTTAAATCTACTTAAGGGCTAGGCCCACACACTGTTGCTTTTAACACACATCTGATCACGTTGGAATCTGATCGTGTTTGCAACAATTGCCCGCTAGTGTTTAGCCAATTGGACTGGCCACAGTAGGTGCACTGGTGCCTGTTGCAATGTGATCACAATTGCTTCTGCCAGTTTTAGGTGCGATTCATACGTACTCTGACTCTGAGAATGACTTGATCGCAGCACAGCAGGCACAATGCGTAAGAAGCTTGTGTAGAGTCGCACAAGACAGTGTAGCCTATAATACAGATGGCCACGGTAGTCCAATAGGGAACTATTTAATGAAACAAAGCTAAAAGTCAGCTGGCACAATGTTTGGGGTTCCTTTTATCCTTTATACAGTGCACAGATCGGGGAAAGGGTAACATAAAATTGGTTTGCTGTAAATCAAATCATGAACTCTATTCATAAGCCCTATGATGTATGAGTAAAACCATAAGGCTTAAATTACACTTATACCTTTTAATGGGTAGGGGGATGTTGCAATATCGTTACAATTTTGTATGATGATTGACTGACGCAACCATATTTTAATAACTGCTGCATCTGTGCTCGGGGTGTGTCCATACAGTGTCTATGGATTCACCACTAGAGAGAGACCACACCATGGAGGCACGGACGCAGGACAACTATACAGTACTTGCCTTTCACACTGCCACTGATGGTAATTTACAGACTGAGGACCTAAACAGCTAGGTCCTCACCTTCTGTATTTAGAATGCTTACTTAATTTTGCGTGCTTTGTCTCCATTCTATCACAACTCCAGCCAATGAAAAGACACCCTTTGTAGACGCGTGTCTTCTCATTGGCCAAAATGACAAAGGTGGGAGTTGGAGCTGCGAAGCAATCTTTAAGTAGTAAGATTGCTAACTATATGGGAACAAACAAGCGATGAGGACCTGGTGGTTTGTCCTCCCCTGGGTACTACATTGGAACAGGCTGGAGGTGATTATAATGAGCTTGGGACACTTTTAGCACCCATTAACATTTTACAGGTTTAATAGAGCAAATAATTCAAAGTATATTTTATTATCTTCACCATAATAAGGAATTCTATCAGAATGTGTTTGGCTCTTTCCATACTACCTCTAAATAAAAAGAGATGGTGGAGATGGGGGAGTGGAGGTGGGCAAAATATTACATAAAATCATGTAACATTTTTTTTTTTATGCTCGGTGTGTACGAATTGATTGTCATCGCTCATGTTGTCCTGTTTACAAGGTTACAGGGTTAAAAAGCTGTTAGGAACCGTCCACACAAAGAGCTTATACTCTGTATCCTGTCAGTTGGAAGACACTTTAAGAAAAGACGGTAGCAAAGTTAGAACACAATGTGGAAAGGCAAAACCAACTGTGACGGCCAGTTGTCTGCTCAATCATCAGTAGAACTTGCTACTACAGCCAATTTGTATCTTGAAAAGAACTCATTAGTGTTATTTTGTCAGCCGAATTCTATTGAACCAAAAAATAGCAACTATTTATTTCCTTTCCACGTGTGGCTTGAGACAATCGGTATCATGTATTTTAAATACGAATATAAACCAGCATAAAATATTTTCATAGGATGTAAGAATTGTTTCTAAATACACACAGTTGCTTCTATGGAATAGATTACGGACGTGATGATACATAGCACGAGAAATGAATTAATTATTAATGAATACTGCTCAGAGCAACACAGCACACCGTTTTGGCCATAGGGCTTTGTCAAGGCTTGACCTTTATTAATTAAATTAATTCTAGAGTGTGTGCTTAGTTTCAGTGTTTTTTAATATCATTAATGGATGTCTGTGGTGGGCTGGGCTTCTGTGCTTATAACTTTAAAACTTGATCATGCCCTCGAGTAACCTTCAGACTCAATAAGGTGGTAATAGTCAGGTCCCCTCACGACTAAACAACTGCCAATAAGGACAGTTTTTTTTATGTAAATCCAACAAAAAACAATAACCCCACTGAAATAAGTTAATAACAATATTATAAAAACACTTTTTTAACAAAGACACAGGAATGGTACACCCATAAAATGACAAGGCTGTATATGAACACAACATAAATGGCTGGCCAGCCCATAAAATATATGTAAAGAACAAGAATCGTACGTCTTGTTAATTTAGCAAAAACGTGGGAGTTCATACATCACTAAAATGATTTCACTTATTTTGTTCTGACTAAATATAGTTATTCAGGGAGTTTGTTATTCCATAGAATCTCCCTAGTCCTCTGCAGAGGACTTATAATTGGCACAAATCCACTGTTAATATAGAAGCTGCCGTTTAATTAGTATATTCTAAAACGACAGTAAGCTTGTGAAGGTTCTCAGTCCAATCCAGGTCATGTATATCTGTTGATTCAATTAGATAAACCTGCGACTTGACCATGTGTTATTCTTGAAGACGTTTCTCTATTCATACCGAACTGGCTTTCCTCAATTCAGAAATGGACTTGTACAAGAATTGTGGCAATTATGTTACCCTGGGAAAATCCCAATTAAGCTATCACACAGCCATGTTTTAAGGGTGTGATGGATTGGATAGTGGCTAAGAGGTGTTATCGGAAACGCCCAGGGGTAGGTGTAAACAGCCATGTACATGGCCAACAGTTGAACAGAACATGGTCAGTCCCATATGTAGCAGGGCTCACGGAAATTATAAGAATTTTCCAAAAACACATTGTTCCCTGTCTGCTTAAACGAAACAACACACTGAGGCAGCACAGGGTACATCGAAAGACCCCAATACCGAACACACAGAAAAGCGACACATCCATATATAGCGCAGTGCAGTGCAGTGAAGATGCTCTGATATTGGATGTGGGGGAGACCAAACACGCCATCTGCATCAATATGGCCGAGCACAGAAGAGCAATTCTGGTCAGGCTCATCCGTGTACCTGCATTAGTAAGGATAAAGGACATACCTTTGAAGATGTAATGTAACATATTGGCGAAGGAAGGCGGAACGTGACTGGTTCAAGAGGGATGTTAAGGAGGCCAGTATTTTATTGAAAATAAAGGAAACCAAGCTAAATAGAGGGGGGGGGTTCGACACCAACGTACTGCATGTACAATGTCTTTTTTACACCTTACACTTGGGCGTGCCATAATACACCTCTGAGCCACTATCAACTACACACCCTAAACCCCTGGCTGTGGTGATATGGGCTAATTGGGGACTTTTCCAGGGTACATTAATGCCAAGATCTGTGACATGAGTCATTCTAATTGAGAGCCAGTCGGATGACAGCGAAACGTCCTTAACGAACTACATTTTCAAGTCCATTGATCTAATTGAATACAAAGATATAAACAGACCAGTACTTATCCTTCAGTATTTTGTCTGCTCAATATACTAGTCTGGGAGCTGTACGTTTGTAAGTGACCTGTCTCAGGTGGAAATCCTGGGCCTGTTTGGCTGGAATTCCTTGCGGGTCCCACCGTGACCTCACTGATCTGAGGTTCCATTCTCAGAGTGGTTTCACACACTGTGGTTTACGCTGGCGGTCTTCCGCATACCCTCGTAATAATATACATCCATCCAGTCCAGCAGTAAGGAAAGTATATGAATGAACTGAATTCTTCTCTAAGTGTGGATCTAGAATATTTTCTAATACTTATATTATCATATTTACCAAGAAAAATCATAGGTAGAAAATCGTTTTAAAGGGGCATGCTGGGTCACTTGTGCCAGTTACTGCTGCTCCCAGTTCTAACGGTATATACCCAGCACTTAAGATGCATTATAACTAGATATTTCTATTATTGTTTGCCTCCATTCTGACAGAGTAAGATGCTCTTTCATGCATTCAATTCAACCTGGTCGCTGACACCCAACGCAAGGGTTGACTGTTGTTTCCATGTGTTCATCTGCCCATCTCAAGTCTCATTGAGCAGAGGGTAGGCGCATACCTTTTGCCAGAAATGTACTCATTAAGCTTTCTGATTACGAATGCATGTATGATCACTAAAAATCAGGCAGTTACTTATTAACAATTTGTGTTAAATATCTTCCACATTATTGTTTGTAAGATGAAACTCAAATCAACTAGTAGTGGACAAGCATAATTAGAACAATACACGAATGTGAACAGGGTAATGTTGATGAAGGGTGGTTTTACGACTTTGGGAGGAGACTTGCAGGGCTAGTCAATAAAGTTCTTATCGTTTAAAATGGTTGCTAATTTTTGCCCCAACCATCAATTGTTAGGCTTTCAATGTTAAAAAAGATCTGATGGTTTTGGGGATGCAAAATTTAGCCACCATTTTAAACAATAAGACTTTTATTGCAATTCCCTGGTTGGTCTGTAGAGGCCAATTTCCTGCTAAGCAGCTGAAGCAATATAATGACAACAAACCTGACACTGGCTTCTATTATGTAACAATTTGATAAATGACCTATTTTGGCTGTAGTATGGAAAGAATATCCTGCCAGACAGTGCATATATATGCAGTGCAGTTCAACGTTACATTGACACCCCCTCCACACAAAGCCATTACAATAGATCATTTCCAATTCCTAACGTCGGGTTGGTGCAGATGAAAAACCTTGGCATTTTAGCTTATGGATATGGCTTGGAGACTCGTATTTTCAATGTTCATTTATTGCTGAGACTGGTGTCCTTTAATACCAGAAAATCATTTATTTTGGATAAGGATTTGCAGTGCGGATGTGCAGTTTCTTCATTCTACCTCTTTTTCTATATTTCTTTGAAGGGACAATTTATTCTCTAAAAAATATGTAAAGGAGAATTGAAAGCAAAAGGAAGCCATCCCATATATCCAATTTTACTACCCTACCAGCGTTCCTGCGTTCATTTGATCAATCCTGCCGGAACCGCCTCTCCGCGCTCTTCGATAGAGCGGGAGAGGCGGTCGGTACGGCAGTCAATCGAATGATGGCGGAACGCTTGGTCAGTGAAGTAAAAATGGATATATATTATGTATGGCCACCTTTAAGAAATGAAAAAGTCACAATGGATTCTATCATGTAATATACTAAAATTTATACTTTAATTCTCAAGTAATGCATTTGGGATGTTCTTGTTTAATTCTAACGGGTTTCTTGGCTTTATCTGACTTCTGCAGCCCTCCTACCTATCGTCTTGGAAACTTTTACATAGTTGTTCATGTACTCGAGCCCCCCTCCCCCTTACTCCTTCCAGAGCTGTGTAACGTTACACTGGCTGGCCGCTTCGTGACCTCATATGTGATCAAAACTACTGAGCAGTGAGAAAACCAATCACTAGAAGGAAGGCAAGGTAAGAAAACATGATGCGTATGAAGAAAATCTGCTGAATTCATCATTACACAGATTTTCCACATTGACTGCTGGTTTGGAGGTACCTGCTACAAGCTATCGCTATTAATAATTAAAAACGCCATCGGCATATTTTAATTTGATAGCTTTAATTATCCATTCAAAGGGCTAATTGTCCACCTAAAACTGAAAGTTGGATAATTGAGTTTCCCCCCCAACACTAACCACGTCTTCTGTTGTTGTAAAAAAAAAGAGTTGAGATAAATAAACAAACTCACCAGCACGGATTCCTCGCCTCGTCTAAGCCTCCAATTGCCACTTCCGGACATTGGAGCTGGCATCAGGGGGTCTTGGTCTGGCGACCGCGTTCTGGGATTAGCCGGTAGGGATCCCCGAACTGTAACTCTTTTCTATTTTCTTTTGCAACAGACAATGCGGTTCAGGTTGGAAGGAGAAGCTAAATAACAATATACCAAAAGTGTTTTAAATGTATAATAAAGGCGATGCGCTGATGGATCTTGTATGAGGGGGGGATTGTCATCATGGTGGCATGCCTGATCCTCCTAGAGGGGACAGAGAAAAGGCAGAAGAAACCCTTTTACAGGAAGACCAGCGCACTCTTCACTTCCTGGCACTTACCTGATGGAATGTATTTTAATTCATAATTAAAAACAATATAATTTAGAAGAGTATCAAACCCAACAGTCCCAAATCTATTCATTTTCTTTCCCATTATCTAAAATGTCCACCTATCTGCCTAATTACTATACCAATTATGAAATCATAAATTAGTTTGAATGATATCCCTGGGGTTCCGCTGGCAGGTCCGTCAATTGGAACCTATTTTCCCCCTTAACATAATCCAATGTGCGAGACACCTTTGCCCGAATCAGAATCTGAAAATGCAACTGGAGAAAGGGATGAGGGATCCGGACCCAAATACCAGACACATCCCTATTAATTTTCTTTTTATTTATGTTTTTGGATCAATTAATCTTCCCGGGCATTACTTTTCATGAATAAAGGAAGCATTCTTCATGTTTGGATTCTCCGTAATAATCGCCCTGGGCCTTTCTTTGGGAACAAGTTCATGATTTTCTCCGTATTTCACACAAAAGCAAAAAACATATTTCCAACATGATTTCATCTCCATTTATAGTCGCCTTCCTGTGATGATAGCAAAAGCTTCAGGAAAGTCTTTGTTGTTACCTGTACCACTCAAGGAAATTATTAAGTTAACTAAATCATTAATTAGATTTTCTCTGAATTTTTCACTGATTATCCAGACAAACCTACCCGTATTCCAAAGACATTATATATCATTTATACGTAGGAAGATTTAGCTTTAAATACATTTGAATGTCTATCATAGTTTATTCTTTCATGTTATCCTCTTAGGTGGACAGAGTCCTGCTTCTAATACTTAAAGCTTTAATATCCATTAGTAAACAAAATCCCATAGAGCCTGTAGGACGGATATGATGTGGGCTCAGATCTACTAGGAACTGCAAAACATATGCTCTAGTAGAAATATGTTGTCCTTTGGCATGCTTAGATAGATATGCATTTTACTCATATATTAGCGTGCACTGAGACTTTAATGATATACATTGTAACTTATTGTCTAGCCAATTCGGGTGCAAATATTTTTTTCATTTATTAGTTGCAAATTTAAATGTTTTTCCCTAAGGAATACGCCCTGACTGGGTAAAGTGTATTGTGTATCCCATAAAACTGCACACGCATTTCAAACGAGGCTTGCGTGCTGGTTTTGCAGCCTTCGTGTATTTATGTTACGCAATCTGATAGAAAGACAACGTGGTCACATCCTCCTGTTGGTAGGAACTGTCATTCTGATTCCTTCTATAGAGTGTATTTAAGGGCCCCTTGATCAACAGATTAATTGCTTGTAGTAAACTAGTCTCAGTATTTGATTAAACAAACTAGTCTATTGTGAAAAGCCATCCTCTATTCAGTTAATAAACCATAAAAAATGGCTGCCCCCTTCACTTTCCATTATGTTTTAATATAGGAGACCAGAAACATAGTCCAACAGATTTATTTTTAACAGAATTTGGTGTGACACAAACCTATTATTTTAATAATCTTAATGTTATTGCCTGTTGTCGGGATCTCAGTTATGTTCTCATTATTAAAACATATAGTTTTTATTTTAGTTTTAGACCTAATGTAAATTGATTTCTGTTAGACATTTTAAGGACAAAAAAAAAATTATAAGGAGATTATGGGAGTAATGTTAATGATCAGAAATATGGACGCCCACTTTGTTAATTATCCATTAAGGAAAGTTTTTGGAGAAGACTGGATGGTGTGAGAGGCATAAACGGTACTACTGCCCTTTAACCCTGCTACCATGATAGCAACCTCTTCTTGTTTTTAAGAATGATTAAGGTAAATTAACTTTTTATAAATGGAAATAACCTGGGGGCGGGAGGGTCGGATTGATTATTCCTACCTCTCAATTTGTTTTCATGAGGCTGCACACTTACAATTGTTCATCTGCCAGGTAAAGTTCCTGGACTATTCCCTGATTATGATTAGTCTGAAGCCAGGTAGAATTATTATATCCCCTGTCCCAAGGGTTTTCAAATAACTTAATACAAACTATAGTTATCCATTAACAAACACCCTTCCTCCATTGCGATCATGGAGTTTGTGGCAGGTTATGCCTGGTTTTAGAGTTGTTTTTTCACTTTTTCTAGAACAGCAGTTTTTTAGCCTCATGTCCAATAATTAGGCGCATTCACACACATGGTCAACTATGTAAACCAACAAAAGTCGGTCAGTCGGAATTAAACCATCATGGGGCAACAATAAAGGCTGCACATTAACCTGTGATTTTACAACATGTGCGCCGTACAGACAGTTCTGCCTCAGAGGCAACTGCTGGTCAGAATTACAGCTGGTATTTGGGGCCCAACTGACCAAAATATTGTCATGTACTGTAGATGTGAGTTTTAGGTACATTATTGATGATAGCACGTGTTTTACTTACAAGATGATAAAATACATATGTTGTATAGGAAATAAAGCTTGACAAACTAGACACATGTTTCCATGAAATACCTGTCAATCGCAATTTTGTTGTATGAACTGGACCCAAAACTGGCTGAAACCAGCAAACTTAAATCTGCAGTGTTGTTTCTCTAATTGTGTCTGGAGACTCTAGAAATTTTTTGGCAGGCCAGGTGATTGTGTGACTAGTTCAGACTCACTGACAGAGTCTGGAATTAATCAATAACAACACCCTCAAGGCAGAAGACCTCACTGTTGCTTGCTAAAGACGTTTAATTCCGTTAATTACAGTAACGTGCCTTCTTTTTTCATTCATTCAATTCCAGACATTCTAACATATTTTACATTGAGTTATCTGAATGACCGTTGGTGTGACATCATGAGGAAATACTTCTTTGTTTACAACCCAAACCCCATGTTTAAATGGGAACACTTCAAGAAGGACTGCAGGTTGCAACCATAGCAGGCGTGGATATTTTTTTTGTTGGGCTTGGCAGTAATCAGGTTTTTCTCCACCCAAATATCATTGATTATTAATATGGTCCTTCGGATTACAAGATAAAGTATCAAGTTTTTTTTACTGCCTAAAAAAATAGTCCCCCTAAATACTCCATAAAATTTACTCCATAACTAGCCCCTTAATTTCTCTCTTATCTCCTATTTATTTTATATTCCTTTGAAATCTTTTAAACTTTAATTGTGTTTTAATCTTTGAGCTACTGAGCGGGGATATATAGATGACCACTGATGCAGAAGGCAAAGAATGTAGTAGGTTGGTGACATTGTACACTATGTACATGCTCTTCCAGACTAGACAGACTACTGATCCAAGTATTGGGTATTCCCAAAAGTGCTGCACCACATGTTCATTGCCTCTGATAATCAAACAATTTGGCAAACTTTTTATTCATGTCTGATCAATCATGCGCCGATATTTCGACCCAATCAAACAAATATTGTGGTGGGCAGTCAACGGCCAAAATATTGGACCTTGTGTACTACGGCCTTACAGATCCCTTTTCTCTTTAAGATAGTTATATATCGTGTATTCAACATAAAACCTTTGGTTTTTCACTTAGTCAATAGAACTGTCCAGAAAATGAACACAAGAATGCTTGGCTAATACCCAACTTAATCTCATCTCTTGTGTGTCAAAATGCTGAGGTCTTGGCAATAGAAAAATGGGACAAAGTAAAGCAAAATCTCCCCATAATGGAAGATTTACATCTCCACACATGTCAACTCCTTATCACTTTGGCAGAACAATCTAAGAACTGTTTCAGTGCAAATTAACAGAAATACATTCACGCTTAAAGATTTAGAATGCCTCATAGATTGTGCAGATTAGATAGTGAGGAAGAAGCACAGTCATCAGTTTTCCAAACAGTGAGGTTAGAACTATAGAGAAAACACCCTAAATTGGTTTTAATTTGTATTCAAGTCAGTTTGCACATTTAGTTGAGTTTCTGTCATCATTGTGTCCATCATTGTTATAATATTGTGGTCATCAATTTTTATATTGTGTCACTCATTGTTATATCCTTGTTATGTTGGTTTCATCATTGTTATATTTTGTCATCATTGCTATCATGGTGCCATCGTTTTATAATCATGTCTCATTTTTGATGGTGTCATCATTGTTATAGTGTGTCATACTGTTCTATTGTGTACAAACATTTTTATTTGCTTATAAATAATTTTGATTTGGCAGACAAACTATCACATTTTCCCAGTTCTGTAAAAAGGAGAAGTAGAAAATGTTTTTTTTTATTACTTCCTTATTAACTATTTCATAAGTCCGCATTTTTTACAGGACGCCCTTGTTTTCGGGCCTTTTTCTCTGCCACTAGATCCGCTAGCCTCATAATAGATGGGCCATGGTAAACTTTATTTGGGTCAGCACAATGTGGTTACTGGCATGGTAAGGAAGGACATGGTCTTTGGCCTGGAAGCGAGCTACTGAAATATCAAAAGAAATTCAGAGATTTGTTAGTACCATTAATCACACAGCCTCATCCTTAGGCAGGGGCCATAATTTTTATCCTTATTGTATCTTAGTAAATATACTTCCATGTTTCTTATTCATCTTATTTTGCTACTAGAGTTAATGAGAGACAAGCAAGACAACGCCACTGCCCACTAAATTATGAACCTTAATCATTTCTAATTTCTGCTTAAGGGTGAGGCCACACTGGCAACGCACAAGGAAATCGCGCACAAAATCGCGAGCGTTATATCGCCGCGCATTTGTGTGGCGTGATTCTTGGTTTTGCCGTTTCGCGCTCGCGTTCCGCCTTTTGCGCATGCGTTTTCGCCTTTTCACGTTTATGGACAACGCCTGCTTTAACGCCACCAAAATGTGAACGCATGCGTTACGCATAAACGCGAACGGACGCGCATCGCATGGCGCAATCGGAATTCGCGGAATTTTTGCTTTCCCGCGATTTCGCATTTTAAGCGAAAATCGCGGGCGGCAAACGCGTAGCGCGAAACGCGTGCGCAACGCACGAAAAAAAAACGCGCTAGTGTGGCCCTAGCCCTAACGGTCGAATGACTTCCCATCTCTTGCTGAAAATTGAATCATGTATGTAGTAATATTGCATAAAAAATGCATTGTTCCTATTGTCTCTTCGAACCACCATGGGAAAACGGACGACCCTTTCTGTGGCATGTTTTTAGGTATGGGACGAGTTTGGGGTTTGAAAGTGATGTGAGCATGACAATAACCACAAATAACCGCTAATGTCATTCATATCACCAATAGTAACATAGTCTTTCCAGGGTTTATATTTGTTTATCCTGGTGGGTCTCTGGTATAATATATCCTGGTGGCCCCTGGTTAATATATCCTGGTAGGCCCTGGTCTAATGTATCCTGGTAGGCCCTGGTCTAATATATTCTTGGCCCATGTCTAATTATCCTGGTTAGGCCCCTGGTCTATATATCCTGGGGGCACCTGGTAATTTATTACTGGTATAGGGCCCTGGGATAATATTCCTGGTAGGCCCCTGGTCTAATATATCCTGGTAGTCCCTGGTCTAATCTATCGGTAAGCCCCTGGTCCATAGAATTTTGTGCCCCATGTCTAATATATCCTGGTAGGCCCCTGGTCTAGAATATCCTGGTAGGCCCCTGGTCTAATATATACTGGTAGGCCCTGGTCTAATATATCCTGGAAGGCCCCATGTCTAATATATCCGGTAGGCCCCTGGTCTAATATATTCTTGTGGGCACCTGGTATAATAATTAACAGCATGCAAATGAATGTATAATCACCTAGGACAAATTTCTGTAGTTATGCCAGTAAGTAATAAGCTGAAAGGGCCATTACTCACCGTACGTAATTGTGCTGCCTAGTACTCTGCCTCAATCCTTCCAAATCCATCTCTACCTCCACATCTCTACCCCTGCTCACTCAGAATTCACATAGTCCCCACCTCAATGGTACTTTTGTGGGCTGCAGATCATGCTCTATGTGCGAAAAAGTTGCTAGTTTGCTGCCACTAATCTACAATTACTTTACTAATAGAAGAATGAATCTAAAACTAAGACAGAAACACTGATGTGAATACAAGGGAACTTTTGCAATACATAATAATGTTTGACATCTATTAAAAATTCTAAAGGGAGCAAAAAAAGAATTTTAATAGTAAGGATGAGTATACATTGTACACTGACAGATTCTGATATTTCCTCCTAAAGGGACGTATCAGCTCCTGATTTCCATATAACTTCGTAACAGTTAATGTGAAAATGTCACATTCTGCCACGTCGATGTCATCAATCTTGCCACCCCCACAGATGAACAATAGCCAATGAGTTCAATATAAGGATAGAAAGATATACAAAGGTGAGTAATGCCTGAGGGCCGCTCTATTCATTACCTCATTAATAATAGGGTGCCGCAGATTTCATACCTGGGAGCGTTAGCAAATAGTTTAACATTATTCGATGGAAAATGGGTGGGAAAGGTTCGTGCTGGAGAAAACCAACTCCGCTCATTCAAATTTCTCATTTTTTTTACCAAAGAAAAGCCATAAAATGCTAATTTGTGCCAATGAGGATCTGTATTCCGCTGTTTGTTACCAGGAGACGGAAGAGAACGAAAACAATTCCTTTTTTTAATATTGTGGATACCGGTGTTAATTACCTTCATCTCTACAAAATGATAACGCCTCGTAGGTTTCTATACCGTGTTGGGTTTTTCTCTCAAGTGTCCTCTCACCGTGAGAAGAGTTGAGGAGAGAAAAATGTCATTTTGTGCATCCAGAATCTGACAGCTTCATAACGTTCGGCATCCGAAGTTCATTTGTGAGAACAGGAGATGGGATGGGGTGGGATGGGGCAGGAAAGTTAAAAGCCAATATTACCAGGAAATAAATGTTTCTTAACCTAGTGCCTAGAAAGGTGCCCTTCAAAACTGCGTGCAGTAACAAGAAAACACATTCCCAGCATACCCAGAGAAGAGGGAGGGAGTTACATTGAACGTCTCAGCAGAGAGATACAATGTCGTGTAAAACAAGCCATACGAGGCGGTTGACCGCATGACGATATAGATCGGTTGTTGAAAATACGGCAATCTGGTCAGACGGATCATTTTCTGTGTACTCCATCTCCAGTCCATATCATCAGCAGATTACAAGCTGAAATCTGGTGAAGATAGACAGAACAAGGTGGTAAATTAGATCGTAATGAAGTAGATTGGGAAATCTGACCGATAAGAATGGTCTCGTACATAGCCCACTTTTGGAAGCTGAAATCACTTTAGACCATCATTTACTAACACGGCTAAACCACGACCAGTAGAAACTCTTAAAAAAGTTAAATGTCCACAGACCAGCCCTACCGCCCCTTACTGCTTGGACACCCACTATTGGACTTGGTGACTCATCCCACCAGGCCCATCTACTGTAGATTTTGGGAGGAAAAGAAAAAATAAGAAAACCTAAAACAATAAAGTCAATGTAATTAAAAAGGCCAAGCTTTTCTCTAGAAAGCAGAAACTTTTTGATGACTGCATTGGTCCTTTACCATATACAGTAACAAGTTTTTCATAGCTAAAGATGGGACCCGGATCCAACACAGAACCCCTTGGTTCCGAAATCTGAATGTTTTCATCCGAACCGGACGGATCATTTGGATTTCGAGACTTCGGAACTAGTTTTCGATTTTATTGAACGTTCGAGCTATTTTCAAAATATGATTGAAAACTGGAAAATACGATCGGAAACTGGATAGTTTTCTGATCGTATTTTCGAGGATTATCAAACGTTCGAGAATTTTCTAAAATAGCTCGAACATTCTATAAAAATCTGGAAGTTCTGATTTTAAGTTAAATTTTTGGATTTTCTGAAACTCCTGAGATCCGAAACACCCGAAAATGGAACGAAACCGACTCAGGATATTCTCACTCGAAACTACTGCTGTTTTGAGCTTTGTTCAGTATTGTAGCTCCTTTCTAAAGGAAATATTATGTTGAAATATGTTCATCGTAAACACCCCCACTTTAGGCTGGGCCACATTAACACGTTTCTCACACACTTATAATGGCATTGTTCTATCTGTTAGCGCATGAGAATGCATGGCCACACTGTGCATTTGGCTTCAATTTCAAAATTGCATGTACTCTGATAACGGATTATGTGGCCGCAGCCTTGCCTTCAGAGTAGAACAAGGCTATGGCAGAAAAAAAACAGAATTGGTCCTCATCATTTAGCTTTTTTTCCATTGTGGAAAAGTAATGTAACATATCATCGTTGGTTTCTTTGGTTTCTTACCAGCCTGTCTTTTTTCCTTCACTTTTGTGGTGTAGCCCTCACTGGTGGGGAAGGTGAGAGTGTGGTGTAGCCCTCACTGGTGTGGAGGAAATGAGTGTGTGGTGTAGGCCCTCACTGGCTTTAGTGTTCCCCCCCTCACATGCGATCGAGACCAACTGTGGCCCGCACTGTACTTCTCTGGACCGCCCTAACAACATCCTAACACGAGTATTATTCCGTGACACAAGAGCCTGGGACTCTAAGATATATATCCTTCTTCTCTACCGTATCAACCCGTGGTTCATGCAGCGACTGTCTTAGTAGCCAGGCGAAATGTGGGTCTAGTCATCTCCATGCTCATCTGATCATGTGTGCATAGGCCTGGATTGTCACGCAAGCGTTCTATTAGGCGCAGCAATCTTTCCAGCTGTGCTGTGCCGCAGCTTTTCCGTTATCTCTTTGGGCAGTCCGTGCTGCCCGGTTCTCGGCCGCTTGCCCAGCCGTCGTCCTGTTTTCTTCCTTAAGCCCGTCGTTTGCTTCTCCCGTTTCCCTCCCAATGTACATTTTCTGGCTTCTCCCTCTCCAACAGGTCTATTTTTCTTAGCCAGTCCACCCCTCTTGTCTGAAGTCAGCTTTTTTCCTCCTAAGCCTAGTAGAGTAGATACGTCTTCGGCTTTCCTTCCGGCCTATGCAGCACTGTGCCTCCTAAGGGTCCCCATCACCCATTGCCTCTTAACTCTCCCTAAGGCTCACAGCAGCGATGCTTTTAGGCTCTATACCCAATCCTCTCACATAGCACAACAATAGCGACCTGCCGCCGTCTGCATCCATGTGCGGATCTTTCACTATCATGAGTATGGTTTTATGCTGATAGCCATTGAGATCACCAGTTCTGCTGAATGGTCACTCACATTTCAGTCATTTTGCCCCCCCCCCTGAACCTTGCATGCAAGAAGAGTAGTGGGCGGAACAGGCACCTCTTTTTTGGAATATTCTTTTTTTCGAGGATTGTTTTGCGGCAATAGCCAATGGCGCTGTTGATCTATATATGCCCTATCCTGTTTTAGGAGTGGAGATCCTTTTAAGGGCATGTCACCCTTTGATAAATTTAGTATGCTGTAGGGCTAGTTCCCCCAGCCCCAACGTATATTATATTTTCAAGAAGTCCCCCAATTGTTACTTACCTTCCTCTCTCCTCTGCCGCAATGCCGCCTTCTGCTTGCACGGAACTGCAAGGAGGGGCCGGACCGGCAGCCGCATCTGTGATGGCTGAGAGGCAAGCAATCACAGACCGGTTGCTGGCAGTTCGAGAACCCGGAGGAGAGAGGGAAGGTAAGTAAGATCGGGGGACTTTCTTACAATATTTTATTGCGGATGGGGCGGGGGGGAACAGCAATACTCTGTGAAAAAGGGGTTTATTACACTAGGGGGAGGGAGAACAAATGGAGGGACAAGGGAGGGAGAAGGAGGGGGGGGAGGGAGTGAAGGGCTGCTCTGAGCAAGCAAAGCCTCTTGAGAGAGGACAGCTCAGAGGCGGAAACAATTTCCCTGGTGGCCAGGCTCCTGCCTCTGTGGGGGACATTACAGGAGAACATTTGGAACAGGGATGTAAGGTAATTATTTTTATACACTACAGAGTGGGGCCCGTAGTAGGTCAATTTTTGGTTTAGGGGGTGGGCATGCCCTTTAAATTGAGCCATTTTAGTGTAATGTAGGTCTCTGGTTTTGTAATGTCAAGCGCCTATGAACAGACTCACTAGGAATTAAAGGCATGTCCACCCCCAAAAACTATAATTTTAACCCCCATAACTGGCCCCACTTTGTAGTTTAAAAAACCTTACTTTACATCTCTGCTCCTTATGGTTCTCCAGCTATGCCTTTTAATTCCAGGAACTCAGCTCTAAGCTGTCGTGAGACATCTTTTCCATGCAGAGTTCCTTGTCCACATACAGTCGAGGCTGCGCAGCCCCCCCTCCCCCACCATCCGGATCATCTTCAGCCATCGTTGCACCTGACGTGAATCCTCTGGATTAATGTAGTGGTAACCGCTTGCCCCCACCACGCTGCAATATTTTTTTGAAAAAAAAAAGATCGTACTTAAAACGCCTTCCTCTTCCGCGGCGTTTTAGTGGCGTCAGCGATCTGTGATGGCTGCCATGCTTGCAAGCAGGAGGCTGGATTAGATCGCACGGAGAGAAGGCTGTGTAAGTAGAAATACGGGGATTTTTTTAAAGAAATATGTCCGTGGCTGGGGGTGGGTAGGGTTCCTACCGTACCCCCAAAGTTCATTTGGGGGTGGATGCCCTTAAATAATATAGAGAGACTTAATTGCTATATATGTTAGTTCATCCTAACATATTTCAATTGAACATGTAAAAATCAGAAGAAATGGATTCGACCTACCTCCTATTTAACCTTACTAAACAGTTTACCTTTTTTTAAGATAGCTGTTGCAACTGACAGCTCCCATGATCCATACTTGCACCTCCCGTAGAACTGTTAGAACTGTCAGGTGAGATAAGAATGAGAGGTAGAAGGTGGGTCTAATCTACCCTCTCGTTTTAGCATGTTTTTTACAGTTTAGCGGTCCTTTAGCTAGCCATTAGAAAAAAGATTTGAC
>JAACNH010003501.1:0-28667 GCA_019447015.1 Hymenochirus boettgeri
TGTGACAGTCCATACTGTATATGATTATTTGTGTTTGTTGTGACAGTCCATACTGTATATGATCTTTTGGGTTCGTTGTGACAGTCCATACTGTATATGATTATTTGTGTTTGTTGTGACAGTCCATACTGTATATGATCTTTTGGGTTCGTTGTGACAGTCCATACTGTGTATGATTATTTGGGTTTGGTGTGACAGTCCATACTGTATATAATTATTTGTGTTTGTTGTGACAGTCCATACTGTATATAATATTTTGTGTTTGTTGTGACAGTCCATACTGTGTATGATCTTTTGGGTTTGTTGTGACAGTCCATACTGTATATGATTATTTGTGTTTGTTGTGACAGTCCATACTGTATATGATCTTTTGGGTTTGTTGTGACAGTCCATACTGTATATGATCTTTTGGGTTTGGTGTGACAGTCCATACTGTATATAATATTTTGTGTTTGTTGTGATGGTCCATTCCGTATAGGATCTTTTGGGTGTGTTGTGACAGTCCATACTGTATATGATCTTTTGGGTTTGTTGTGACAGTCCATACTGTATATAATACTTTGTGTTTGTTGTGACATTCCATACCGTATATGATTATTTGGGTTTGTTGTGACAGTCCATACTGTGTATGACCATTTGGGTTTGTTGTGACAGTCCATACTGTATATGATCTTTTGGGTTTGTTCTGACGGTCCATACTGTATATGATCATTTGGGTTTGGTGTGACAGTCCATACTGTATATAATATATTTTTTGTGTTGTTGTGATGGGCCATTCTGTATATGATCTTTTGGGTGTGTTGTGACGGTCCATACTGTATATTTTTTTTTGGGTGTGTTTGTGATGTCCTACTGTATATGTTCTTTGGGTTTGGTGTGACCGTCCTACTGTATATAATATTTTTGGTTTGGTGTGGACGTTCCATACTGTATATAATCTGTTTGGGTTTGTTGTGACAGTCCATACTGTAATGTTTTTTTGGGTGTGTTGTGATGGTCCATACTGTATATAATCTTTGGTTGTTGTGACAGCCATCTGTATGAGTTTGGGTTGTTGTGACAGTCCATACTGTATATGAATTATTTTGGGTTTGTTGTGACAGTCCATACTGTGTATGATTATTTTGGGTTTTGGTGTGGACGTCCATACGGTATATGATCTTTGTGGGTTTGTTGGACAGTCCATACTGTATATGATTATTTGGTTTGTTGTGACAGTCCATACTGTATATGTATTATTTGGGTTTGTTTGTGACGTCCATACTGTATATGATCTTTTGGGTTTGTTGTGACAGTCCTACTGTATATATTATTTTTTGTTTGTTGTGACAGTCCATACTGTATATGATTATTTGGGTTGTTGTGACAGTCCATACTGTATATGATCTTTTGGGTTTGTTTCTGACAGTCCATACTGTATATGATTATTTGGGTTTGTTTGTGACAGTCCATACTGTATATGATTATTTGGTTTGTTGTGACAGTCCATACTGTATATGATCTTTTGGTTTTGGTATGACGTCCATACTGTATATGTCATTTGGGTTTGGTGTGACATTCCATACTGATATAATAGTTTGTGTTTGTTGTGACAGTCCATACTGTTATATGATCTTTTGGGTTTGTTGTGACAGTCCATACTGTATAATATTTTGGGTTTGTTGTGACGTTCCATACAGTAATGTAATTTGGGTTATTGTGACAGTCCATACGGTGTATGATTATTTGGGTTTGGTGTGACAGTCCATACTGTTATGAATCTTTTGGGTTTGTTGACAGTCCATACTGTATATATTATTGTGTTTGTTGTGCGTTCATACGTATATGATTATTTGGGTTTGTTGTGACAGTCCATACTGTATATGATCTTTTTTGCGTTTTGGTTTTACAGTCCATACTGTATATGATCTTTGGGTTTGGTGTGACAGCCATACTGTATCTGATCTTTTGGGTTTGGTGTGACCGTCCGTCTGTATATGATCATTTGGGTTTTGGTGTGACAGTCCATACTGTATATAATATTTTGGTGTGTGTGATGGTCCTACTGTATATAATATTTTGAGTTTGGTGGTGGACGGTCCATACTGATATAATATTTGTGTTTGTGTGTGATGGTCCATACTGTATATAATATTTTGTGTTTTGTTGTGATGGTCCATACTGTATAAATATTTTGATTTTGGTGTGTACGCCATACTGTATAAATATTTTGTGTTTGTTGTGATGGTCCATACTGTATATAATTTTTGTGTTTTGTGTGATGGTCCATACTGTATATAATATTTTGAGTTTGGTGTGTGCGGTCCATACTGTTATAATATTTTGTGTTTTTGTGTTGGTCCATACGGTATATAATATTTTGGTTTGTTGTGAGGTCCATACGTATGATATTGGTTTGGTGACAGTTCATACTGTATAGATCATGGGTTTGGTGTGACAGTCCTACGTATATAATTTTGGGTGTTTTGTGATGGTCCATACTGTATAGATCTTAGCATGCACCTGAAGAGGGGGGGCATCCTGAAAAGTTATGCACATACAATGTCACAAAAAGTTGAAAATGTTAAGTGCATTGCATTCCTCACTACTCACGTCGGCTAGAACCTTTTGATTTTTGATTTCTGTTTTTTGGTTAACAGACAGAGGGTACGCAACACAAAAATTTGTATCATAGGTGTGCGAGGAAATTCTTTTCTGGTAGATATCTGTATCGTCATTTGTTAAAAAAAAAAAAAAGACTGTAAGGGCTAGGGCTGCATCCGTTGTATGGAGTGCATGCAATCCCAGTTTTTCCCACAAATGAGGGATCGCAGGCCCACATGTGCGTTTAGTGTGTCCTCTGCCTAAAAGTAACCCCACGTTTGTTGTTTATTTTTACAAAATATAGAAACAATTGAGGGGATTGATGAGTGTTGCACAGAAAGAAAGACTGAGAAGGATTTGTGTACTTAAGTGTAAAACAGTGATGGCTGTTTCGCAAAAACATTTGTGCAGCCGCCACAAGAAATTCAATATCATGGCATTCAAGCCACACCAAGGGGCATATTTATAAAGGCGCCATTAACTTTCTGCCCACAGTTGTTTTCCTGACTTTTTCGCCAAAATCAGAATTACCGCGATATATAAAAGGGCGAAAAGACAGTTAACGCAGCGGAAAGTTACCGCTATAACTTCACAGGGGAAGGGGGTCCCGGTTTTAGCCCTTAAGTCCTTAAGCCCAAAGCCCTCATCAGCTGTGAAGGCCCTTCCAAGTGTTGCAGTGGCACTTAAGTGCCGGGGAAAGGGGGTCCGGGTTCGAGCTGCAGGACCCCTTAATCCCCAAAGGCCCTTGTCAGGGTCAAAGGTCACTCTGAGTGCTGCAAGGGCCTTTACAGAGCTGGGGAATGGGGGGTCCCGGTTCGACTGTAGGACCCCTTAGGCCCCAAAGGCACTTCTCAGTGCCCCTGCTGGCGGGTCCCTCCCCCAGCAGGCCCCTCCCATCCCCCCCCCGAGCGTATGGGGCAGGGGGTTGGAGAGGGCTGCTGGGAAGGGGTTTCGTTGCGGGGTGTGCTACGGAATACACCCCCCTTTCTGGCACGGGCGTGAACACAGCGGCGCAATCCATCCCCACAGCCCCTCCAACCCCCTGTCCTGTACATCGGGATTTGACCCTTCGCCTCGATACTACACTTACCGCATTGCACTAAGTACATTATAACGTTGAATTACGCCGGCACATAGCCACGTATTGATTTTGCCACAATATTGATCGTCTTGTATAAATATGGCGATAATACGATTTTTCCACGGTGATGTGTGGTCAGTGTTCCCTCTACTGTGCACTCGTGCACGCACACAACATCTCTGCAGGCCTGCGCACACAGGTTAAAGTGGTGTGCACAACAAAACGCTTCTGGGATGTAATGGCTGCAGTAGTGGAGCCCTTTTTTAAAAAAAATTAAGACTTTGTTTTGTATTTGTATGCTACCCCCCCTAACTAGATTGGTAGCTCTACCAGGGCAGGGACCCTCATTTCCTCTTGTTGCAAGGCTCTAGGACTTGGACAATTTATGTATTGCCCCCCTTGTATGACTTTATTGATTATTACAGCGCTGCTTCCCCAAATGGCGCTTTATAAATAAACTATACATACATATATATTCAGGGTCATTTACATTAAAGCTTTTCCTTTTAAACTGTCTGATCCAGCACTCCAATTGCCTGAAACTATTAAACAGTAATAAAGTTTATTTAATAATCGTGACTTTTTGCGTGTGTTTAAAACTATGATTTATTGGCAATTATAAACTGTAGAAAAGGAATTTACACATAGGGAGAACTAAAATACTTTTTTGTGTGTAAAAAGATTTTGCCGCTCAGCCAATCACAGACCGGCTGCCGTCCCGCCCCTCTGCTTGCTAGAGAATGCAAGCAGAGGGGCGGGACCGGCAGCCGCGTCTGTGATTGGCTGAGCGCAGCCAATCACGGACGCGGCTCCGGCAGCTCACTCCGCGTAGGAAAGCAGAGGTATGTAAATCATTGGGAGCTTTCTAAAAATAAAAAGTATGCGGTTTGGGCGGGGGAACATGGGGGAAGGCGTGTTAAGGGAAATAACGCTAGGGGGAGGGATAGCAGAACGGGAGGGAGAGGGAGGGGAGGGAGGGGGGAGAAGGGCTGCAGCACGCATGGCAGAAATCTCCGGGAGGCCAGTGCAGGCAGTGTCCTAAGGACCTGCTAGCCTCCTGGTGGTCAGTTTTTGGGACTTGTGGGGGGGACTACAGGAGAACCAATGGGCTGGGATGTGAGGTAGGATTAACTACACTACATGGTGGGGCCAGTAGTTTGGGGATTATAGTTTGGGTGGTGACATGCCCTTTAATAATACAGCATCTGATAACTCCTCTCATATGTGAAGAAAGACTCATCGTCATTGCAAAAAAAACCCCAAAAACTATTTAGGCTGTAAAAAAATATTGGGAGTTTTTCTTCAGCAAAGTGTTTATTACACAAAGGGCAGGGATTAAAATGAAAACAGGTTCCAACAATGCTTTCTTGTGAGTCCTTTGCTGCTTCCCAGATGGAAAAACTGTGATTTATGATCTGATCAACTACCCCCTTCTTGTTATATTACCACATTCAAGGCAGATTCATGGAGGCTATAAATCTGGTGGCGCATTTCATTGACAGAAGATTTTGTTAGATTTAAAATGAATGAAAATCAGCAGCATGAATTGTTGAATACACAGTGATCACTTCAATCTACAGAACAGGAAAAATAACAGAAATTACAGAGAGGTTTACTTTCCATGTGTCAAATCCTTCAACAGGGTCACTTCTACAATAGGATCCCACTATGGAAATAGATTTATTGCTCGGTTTCCTATAAGCAGAGTATCAAACACATCCTGTATTGTTTTGAGGCTTGGTTTTAAGCTAGGGAACAGCTGTACATTAGCTGTAAGTATAGGTGTGTTTAGTAAATGTATACTTTACATTTTTTAATATTTCTCATAGATCTCCCACTGTTAATGGGTTTGCTCCTGCAATTATTGAATGTAAATGGTATTTACAGCCATGATTTTCTATAAGAATAAATGAAAGATAAAATGACACACAACATATTATATATATATATATATATATATACACCCAGCCTCATTACCGAGAGACGCTGCGCTCTTTTTTGGTGTTTAAAGTTAACGGCTTCACTATTGGTTAGCGCCACTTTAACACCTTCCTTGCTCCGGTCTGCGCGGGATCAGAAAAGACACCCGCGTTAAAATCCACTGTGAACAAATACCTTTTTCGGATTTATCCACAGTCGCAAACGCTTATTGAATCACGGTTCGGAGATTTACCCAGAGCTTGTAATTGCAATCTAAAGTACATTTGAAACTAGGCAGCAGATTGACTTATAGATTCAATGTTGCTAAATGTAAGGTGATGTTTGGGTTCTAAGGGCTCATTCATACTACTCAGATTGTATCAGTTTTGACCTACAGAAACCCCATAGGATTTTACATATCGTTCACACTTGTTGCGTTGTATTACGTTCTGTTTCCAGTCCGTTTTAAAACGCACTGCTGCACTCATTTCTGTCCATCTAAAGATGCACAAAACGTGGTACAAATGGATAACAACGCATGTGTTTGCGTTCCTGTCTATTTTTTGCAACGGATGCCTGGGAGTTCCCTGTGATGTCATTTCCAGTCCGCGGGCTATAGGAAACACGCTGAAGAATAGCAAAATCACCAGAAATGCATGATCTCTCTCCACAACATTATCTGCTACCTCACTCTCCAAAGCTCCTGAACTCCCCCACTCGCAGGAAGTGACAATAGTTCTTTGGTCCTGCCCCTTTAAATTAGTTCAAAAAACGCTTTAAAATGACCTATTTTCATATTTTGGTCAGTTAGCCCAATTATTGGTGTTTACTTTGCTGATAGAAACTGTACTGTTGGCCAGGCCGAAAGATTTTGCAGTGTTTGGGCCGTTGGCAACTACTTTAAACTCCTCATTGCGTCAGGTGCGCTGGATCACAGAGGACACCCATGCAGCCAGCGCACGAAATTCATAACATACTTTGCACACTATTTATATATACATCTTTTTGCCAGTGGGTGAGTCCAAGAATGTACAAACAGCACATTGAATCCTGAAAGGAGGTTTCCCCAAGAGCGATAGTGGCTCCAGATAAAATTTCAATGATTTCGTCTATAAAGGCATGAATAGTTCAAGGGCGAAATATTATTTTTCCTCTTTACAAAGCACTGAAAATGGTAGTTTAAAAAAACGCAGTTTTTAGACTCTTATATACAAAAATTACATAATGTAAGGAAATGGTCAACTAAAAGGAAAGATACCCCCCAACTACAACAGAGTAATAGTGTAGCACCCCCAAACCCCAAGATACTTACAAACCCCACAATGTCTCTAAAGATAGAAATTTCTCCAATCTCCAATGGACCCTTTTGCCGAGTTTTGCTGCCTCCTCTAGTACTAGCTTTGCACATGATCTAAGTAAAAAGATCTAAAAACTACATTTGGTTATTGGCCATGACATGAACAACCACAGCCTGGCACTGCTGCTATCCAAAAAGAAGAAAGTTTCCAGTGTCCTGCAGAGATTGTGAGGAATATCTATCTATCGGGGGTTGGGGGGTGCGCACCTACCATCTGAGCTTCTTAATACAGATGTATAGAATTTAAGATTGGAAGTTTTATCAACTATAGATCTAAAAAGTGTTATTTATGCCCTTCAGTGCAGTTGGCCCTTTGGTATACATAGGGAAAACGTTTAGAGAGCTGCGCCTAGGGTACTTGAGCATATTCGTGACATTAAACACAATAGGGAGGAAAGTAGTGTCAGAGACACTTTAATTGGAAACATGACTCAAACCCGACTGCTTGTCCGTTTGGGGGATCAAAAAAGTGCACCAACCATACGGGCTAGAAGACTGGGATAGAAAAGATCCTCCAAAGGAAAGCAGGGGGATTTATACCATGAAGAGTAGATCCCCTAAGGGAATGAATGAGGAACTCCAGTTCCATATGTTCCTTTAGATTATAGTCGTTTGTAGCTATAATGTAATTATGGGTTCAATACTCATTCTCATCTTCCCTCCCCCCCCCCCTCTTTTGGGGATATTCGAATGCCATGTCCTCATCAAGTAGTCCGTAGCTGTCAGTGCAGCAATGTACACTTTATTGTATGCATATTTAATGTATTTGGTTTATAGGATGTATCTCCCCATACTAGGATACCTAGGGCTATGTACATATATTGATTGTTACCGGCAAGAGTAGCCCCTGGACTGATCAGTTTATTCATTGATTGGCACGTATATCTGTGACAGCTAGGAACCTAATGTTGTAGTTCCTGTGTTCCCACGGGACTTCTATAGGCTACACAAGACTTACGCTATTTAGCCATCCTACTGGCTGGAGTGTATCATGTGACCCGGGAAGAAGGCGTGTGCGTCCCGACGTAAGCCAAGGAAGGAAAAGTAGCCCAAAAAGAAAAAAGAACAAAAAAAAAAAAACAAAAAAAGAAAGACAAAAAAAATATAAAAAAAAAAGCTACGTCGTGGAGGTCTTTACACGGCGCATCAGCCAGGCGGAGTGAGACGGTGTTTCTGCAGCAGTGAGATTGGATAGGACCTAGTACAACCATTGTGGATTCATAGATGTTCTGGACATTGCATATTCTTGGAGGTCGGGACTATGGACTTTCAGGATCCGTCTTATATGGGTGAGATCTTTCCTGGAACTATGTACTTGTTTCTCCCCGATTGACTTTATCATCCTACTTTTTCACGGATATTTACTTTCTGGCTTCCGCTGGACCTGATGCTGCTTTTAGCGTGTCTTTTTAGATATATTTTTGCTTATATGTGCTTATTTAATGGTGTAGGGGATAATAAATTGTGATATATTTATACATACTGTGTTTAGCAGTCTAGTGTCCACCTCTGACCGTTACCTTTGTATGAGGTGCGTTTGGCCCTCTATTTTCCATTTGAGGGTGATTTATATGCAGTTGGAGTGCTCCTGGGCTTTGTGCCCTTGTACCACCTAGCTTACTCCCCTTTTCCTTTCGTTGGTCTATTTCCTGCTTCATTTTCAGCCCCTCCCAGCCTCTTTGGGACTAGTCTGGTCTCTTTCTTCTCTAACACTGCCGTTCTGCTCTTTCCCTCTCCTTTTTTCTGTCTCTTTTCTACTTTTCTTTTTTTCCTTCCTTGGCCCCCTACCTTATTGTTTAAATGTTGTTCTAGGTTGTGCACCCGCCTAATGGCGCTGACTGCTTCCCATATATTATGCCGATCATACAAGTGTTGGTATGCTTGATACCTTTTTTCTTTTTACTTTGTTTATATTATATATATATATATATATATATATATATATATATATTTATATATATATACACACACACACACACACACATTCCTGGTCCCATACAATATCATATTTAGAGATGTTCGAAACTGTTTCCAATTTTCAAAATTTCTGAAATTTCGAAAGTTCGAAAATTCGAGTTTCGATTTTTAAATAGTCTACTTTCGTTTTTCGAAAATCGTCTACTTTAATTTTTGGAAATCGTCTATTTTTGATTTTCTATTTTGCAAAATCATCCAATTTTAAATTATTGATTTTTGAAAATCGTCTACTTTCGATTTTCGAAAATCGTCTATTTTCGTAAATCATATACTTTCGGTTTTTGAAAATCGTCTACTTTTGATTTTCGGTAAAAAAAAAGAATTCAAAAAATCCGGGTTCCATGAAATTCGGGAGTTCTCAAAGTTTCGTCGGGACTTCGAACCCTCAGATCCGATTCAAAACTGGGTTTTATTAGAAACCAGATTCATCTCATCATATTATTTGCACACTGGCATACATTACAAACAATGGGGTTTTAGTATACATTACTGTGATCACATGAATGAAAAGCCTTCCAATCATGTCACACGGTAACCTCAGTTTGGAAGGTCCTAACTTTCAACTTTTAAATTAATTATGATTAGCAAACTTTTGCATTTCTCATCCTTGTGCACTGAATCAATATAGCAGGCTTTCTCACTTCCCCCTGCAACTGACTTTTTATGGTGAGGGAAGAGGCCATCCATCCATTTAAAGCACTGGATGGTCATGTTGAGTCATAGTTAAGCCAAGGGTCTTCCCCTGTGCAGAGTCTGCCCTATGACGTTTTCCTCACAGCGCTTGTAGATAAATGTGATCAAGCCCACTTCCTAATAATGGAGCGCTGTGTGAGCTGAAAAACTTCATGCTGAAACATAATGTACATTTCTCCATAGCCCAATCACATTATTTGCACTATGTGGCTCTCTTATAATGCTTCTCAGGTGTTATAGATCTATTTAAAAGGGGTGATTCTGTTCTATTATAATTCACATAAGGAAAGGAATGTCCATTTAGTTTGAAGTGACTGGTTGTAGGCCACGTAGAACATGACAAATTAAACTAAAAAGCACTATGTATAAACAACTCTTGCCTTTATGATATGGCCCAATAAAATTAACCACAACCACCTGTTGCTTTTCATCTATTCTCCATACTGCGTCGGAGATCTCCTTCCCATTTACCACATAGAACATGCCCAAATGTTGGGAAGAATCCCTAAAATTAATCAGTTTCTACCTCTGTAAAATAGGGACCATAGCTACACTCCAGTTAGATATTGTGGAAATATCATTATATAATACCAAAAATAAATGATCAATGAACATTTCCCGGTAGTGTATAGTATCATGGTGTCTATGTGCAGTAGTAAAATCTAGATTAACACATTTACTTACAATTTATGGCTATAAAAAGGAAGGCCTTCTAACCTATCGAGGTCTTAACTAGTTTCTTGGTCATGTCTCTCAACCTATTGCTTGGATGCATTTGTTTGGAAAGGATTGCATTGGATTAGACGTTTATGGATATATTCCAAGAAAGGGTTGAGAAAGAATTGGTCAACCTTTCTAAATTACACTGCAATGTTAATGATATTTAAACAGCGAAGAGTGCGTAGCGATCAAACAGCTTAATCAGTGAAAGGATTTAATCTGTAGTGCGGACAAAGGGGTTGTTTTAGTAATACAAAACCATGCTGATTACATTAGTGAGGCTATTCGCCAACTTAGCAACACGGACGTTTACCAAATATCGTCCCATGACCCCCGAGAGATTTTCAGGATAATTTAACAGATTGTATGTAAGGGAGTTGTAATGGGATATTTGTAGAAAATATGAAAAATTCCTCATCAACGGCATCCCATCACACCCATCTTCCACCATCTTCCAGGTCCATAAATCCCTCTTGAAACCAGAGGGTAGGCCATTGTGGCCAGTATAGACTTTTTTAGCTCTGGTCTTTTAGATTGGGTAGACCACATGTTACAACCTGTGGTACAGCATACGGAATCCTATACCAGAGACAGTGCTCATATTTGGAAAAAATGGACAAAATTAATTGGGAAAATGGCTTTAGATGGGCTACGATCAGAAGCGTGGGTGCTTCTTTTGCGCCCACCTATGCGAATATCTTCATGTTTGGTGGGAAAAGTCCCATGTCTCTGGAGGTAGTCACATTTTCTGTAATAATATTATGCATTACAGTCGTTATATTGATGAATTGCCATCTGAATGACAATGTTTTGAACATTTTTGTGACTCTTAACACTAGCACGACTGCAGTTGAGTTCCTGGACTTAGAACTTTTCGTGTGAACCTGGCACTCTCACTATTGGATCTGCCTTATATAGGAAAAAAGATATCAGGCAACTCAATATTATGGGCAAAAAGCTGTCACCCACTCATACCCGCGGTATCCCCTATAGCCAGTTCATTCGCATACGCAAAATTGTTCCTCGAAACCAATTTGTATCAGAATCTAATCTTCTGAAAAATCATTGCATGCAGGGGATACCCTGAAGGGTACCCTTTAAGAGGAGGTGACTTTCTTAGCCTTATGGGCAAAAGGGAAGTCTTCTGGATCTCCTTCTCCAAACCAGGATGCCAGTCTTAACTCCTGCTGGGAGGTGACCCACTTAATTATTCTATATAATATTGATGAGAGGGTGGATTCCTTTGGGGGATTTCTTATCTTTCTTACCCTTATTTCCTTACTGTGTCTCCTGTTGCAGGAGTTAATGTTTGTTTTTTATGCCTTTTCTAAATAAATTTGGGAATGGAGGATAAAAATCACCCTTCATTTTAATTGTCTAACTCCTCCCTATATAGGAGGACTTTTACCTGGCAGCACTAAGGGGGTGGACCCTGAAACGCGTCAGATGAGTCTGGCCATGTTTGGTGTTTTTATGCTGTGCCAATAAAGTTGATTTGGACCTCCAGAAGTGCGGCCTTTGTATTCTGTGCTTCATGTGGGATTAGACTTTTACTTCCTCTGCCACATTAGCTTTTATAAGACGCAAAAGGTCTTCCACCCAGTACTTGGTACCAAAGGCATAGGACCTTCAATTAGATCTTGGTTAGGGTTCTGCTTAAAGGGTATGTCCAGCAAAAATGTAAGTTTTTTCTAAATGATTTACTGAAGAACAGGAGGTAAATGCACTATCTCTTACCTCCCTCCTTCAGTACGCATGCGCGCACAGTGCAAAGGACTGAGATGTGTCGGAGGCGTCGGGGAATTCGGCGCTGAAGTGGGTCCACGGGTAAGTGTCTCCTCCTCTCCTGTACGATTTACTGAAGAACAGTAGGTAGCCATTTTCCTCCTGTTCTTCAGCAAATAAGTTAGAAACAAACTTAAATTTTGCTGGACATACCCTTTAATTACATACTAAAACTCCTGTGTTTTCAATATATACATTTGCATAAATAAATAGTCACATGGTTTCCCAGGATCCAATAGGCTTCTAAATTATCAGTTACTGTATAAAATCTAACTCTACTATGCATTCTTATGAAAAAAATGAATTTTATTGCTGCACATGAAACAGCAAAGAGACCTTTATAAATACTCAATAAAAATCTGCAGGGTTTTTTCTTTTAACTGAAAAATTCTTGAATTTTAACATTGCATCACCGTAACAAAGATAACATAAGCAGTAAGGAGAGCCACTAAATAATAAAATACTGCGCATTGTGCCCCGAGAAATTATAAAGTGCTGCAAAATGATGGGGCAAAAACAAACAGTAAAAACGGTTTGTAAACCTCGAGGTCAAAATGAGTTTATATCCGGTAAATTAGAGAAAAACGTCCCATTGATTGAATTCTTGATTTGTCTATTAAGGAAAGCAAATCAGAGAATATTTAATGAAAACCTTTTACAAAGAACTCATGGTACTGAGTTGATACAACCGGTATATAGGTCGCTGTGAAGAGTGCTAAAGAGGACAGAAGGCAGAATGACACGTTAAATTACCTCCATGATGTATGACTTAATGAACCCCCTTGTGTTGATCACGCTTAGCATTAATCAGAGCCATGAACAGATTCCCTATTTTCTCTCAATGCTTCTCTGATAAACTGCAATTTCATTTAACCTTGGATAGGAACTTTAATGGCTTCCACGGCAACTGTCAATACTTTCCTGCCTGAATATACAGTGATTAACTGCTTCGCGAGATGTATGCCATGAATTTTCTTGATTTGAAATTAGAAATTTTTATTTTTGACTATTTGCATAAAATATGCAAAGCATAGAGCCCATAAAGATTATCTGTATGATAGAATTTTATTTGTAGGGATATTTTTCATTTCTTAAAGAAAGTTACATGAGTTTATAAAGAGGTACAAGGAATAATTAAAAATTTTGCTTTTTTATTATGATTAACCTAAAAATTTGCAGGAATCCAATATACATACAGTGCTCATGTAGTCCAGAGTAATGTGGCACTGTGCTCTATAAAAAACAGCAAGTTGCACTGTGCAAGCATAACTTAAACTTGCATGGAAAGGCTTCCTCAATTACAGAGACAATATCGATATATGAGTGTGTTAGGTCAGTTATTTTAATTTATTACTGTGTTACATTTATAGCTGCATCCTTCAAATAACAACAAAAATGGGAACTTTAGGAAAGATAAGCAGCAATCTAGCATTCAGGATATTGCCTTACACTTTCCTAAAGTTATATTTTTGAATAACTCTTAGTAAAAAGTTTCTCATGGAGATATGTTACTTAGCTTATGGGAAGCACCATAAAGTCTAATTGGACCGGCATAGAGGAAGTTTGGAAAGTAAGGTCAGTTTTTGGAGAGTAGTTGTTTGTGGCCCTAGAATCTTTTTATGTTAGCCATTCAAGCTATGAATGGTAAGACCAACATATAATCCGTGGCCATGTGAGGGATACTATTGTCTGGAGCAAAACTCCTCCAGAGTTGCTCTCTTGCAACAGTCTCATTGATTGAATTCTTGTCTATAAGGGAAGCAAATCAGAGAATATTAATCAAAACATTTACTGTATATATATATATATTATATTATACATATATATATAATATATATATATATGGTTGAGGAAGCTTAACTCTTTAAAAATAGTGTACCAAATAAAAACCACAATGTTTTTCTCTAAACCCAACCTGATGAAATATGCTTATGTAGGGATCCACATATGTAGAACCCTTATTGGAATATAAGACTCTATGTGCAAACTGTATATGTGTGTGGAAGTATAAAATATACTGTTCAACGCTATAGAAATAACAGACTGGAACATGTTGCTACTGCTAGTAGATACTTAATGCACCCCAATCTATCATGTATTAATCTATGCTGATGTTGAGTTCCTGTACCTCTGCGTTGTAAATTTATATTGATTATTCTACAGTTTATTTTTACTCCTGAATTACTATGTTTTTGAACTTCAGCGAAAAAACAATCAGACATATACTTGAGATAATCTACAAATAATAAAATTGTTTATGGAACAATTTGCTACTTGTACAAGAAAAGCGTGATTGCACTAGGAATCTGTGGGGAAGGATTCAGAAGGCATTATCTACACCATGTAGCCCATAAGGATCAACAGAGCAGAATTGGTTCTAAAGGCTAAAAAGGGAAACAATGATCAATTATTGGGTATTTGAATTTTTTCAGATTCCTTATGATTGTTTTGCATAGAGTTGTATATGGATTGAGTTTTTCGAAATTTAATAAGCTTGTCCAACCTTGTGGAAGTCAGTGCATATCGTGACTGTGTTTCTGCGGGTAACCGATGTAACAGATTTGCAAATGAGGAAATATTAAAGGACAATTATACTCCTTCCCCTAAATAAGTCATTAGAGTATCCAGGATCAGAACCTAAAACACTAAGAAACCTATTGCCATAAGAGGTGCAAAAGTTTGTCCGTGCTGTTAGTTTGCAGCAACCAATCAGATGTTCGATTTTTACTGGGTTGCTGTAGTTAGATAACATCGGATTGGTTTATACGATTATTAGCACAGGAAAATTTGTACCTTTTTGCATTAGACTCTAGGGGGCATATTTATAAAGGGCCAAAAATAGCACCCAAAATTACCACCGGACATCGCAGCTGCGAAAATAGCGCTATCGCCGTATTTATAACGGCGAACGTCATCGCCGCATATGTATCTCGTTGTGATGTCCCGGTGGTAATTTTAAGTTCCTTCCGGCGATACTGCACTTTGCAATGCGCTAAGTACAATATTGCCACAAAGGGACCTAAAATCCCTTCCCGGCGGGATTTGCCCCCCCCGTCGGCAGCGGTAACCACCTGACGCCACTGCTTCCCAGCACCCCTCCCACCCCATCCCCGCTCGCAGCGAACATATGGAACAGAAGGGTTGGAGGGGCTGCTGGGAAGGGGCTGCAGCAGGTGGTCGCGACCACCCGCCACGCACCCCTTCCCCTGCAGCCCCCCAAGCCCCCTGCCCCGCCACTGGCAGAGAGGGAAGGGCCCACTGGAAGGGGTGGAGGCACCCTCTCCTTCTTCTTTCTTCAGCCATCTACTGCGATGGCATCTGAGGTCCGCTGCGGAAAAACCAATCAGATTTTCCGAAATCTGATTGGTTAATGTAAAGCATGTAAACCAAGCATTAAAAAATTGACCAATCAGAAACGCATTAGGGTTTTCTGCAAACCTATATAAAGAGGTGCACTCTCCGCCGTGGTCCTCAGATGCCATTGCAGTTGATGGCTGAAGAAAAGAATAAAGAAGCGGCTCTGCTGAGGCCAGCGTTGCCAGCTGTCTCTCTGTTGGCCGCGGTGAGCCTGTCTGGCATCGGCGACCTCATGTAGTCCAAAATACCCCCCTCCATACCTAGTTTGAAGTCTCCTCCAACCCATCATCAGTAAGTGCTACCTATCCTACTACAAAGCTGACAGAAAAGAACACCACAATTCTCTAAAACCCCAACCCAATCTCCTTACACAACTTCCCATGCCTCCCTAGTGTAGCATGTGGCTGCAGTAGTATTCTGAAAATACTACCCTGGAGTTTCCTACTTTAAACTTGCCCCAAAATCTCGGAAGTCATTTTAAGAACCTCTCCTCCTCCTCTAACTTGGCACCAGTGTAAACCAAGGTCATTTCCAAACCCTAGCACCCTGTAGACATTACACTGTTAAGCATGTAGGGTCTTGGTGACAGATAACCCATCCACCTTTCTAATAATCTTTCCCTACCACTACCACCTTCGTAGCTGACACTTGAAAATAATGACTGTTTTGGCAAACAAAATACGTGTGTCGCAGCTCAGCCGGAGTCATTGGTGTAAAGTGTAAAAATCTGTTACTACATGGTTTTTGTGACCACACAGTATGTACACCGCTCAGCAAAGTCTAAAAAGGATAATCTAGAATAAACCGGTATTTTATTAAATGGCCACAAAGAATAGGACGCTGTCAAGAAATACAGATTGTGGGTGTTATTTTACGTAAAACCAGGGATTTTATTAGTTATAGTTAATTTGTAAACTATTTCAACCATATGAATTACAACTGAGATATTGGAGACATGCAGTTATAGGCTTGGCATTGAATCATGTCTCATTACTTACCGGAAAGACTGGACTTTCTGACAGTGGGGTAGACACCATTCAATGGACAAGTATTTCAAATGAAAGGCAAGATCAAACAGCCATTAAGAATAAAAATATATCAATACATTTTCCATTATTTTAGGCTGCTTAGACAGAAAAGCAATAAAGGAGGGTTTCATTAATTAGTAAGAGTAGACAGAGTAAACTGTACCTGATCCACATATTACAGTAGCGTGCATTAATGTCAGGGTCCCTTGACTCCATTTAAAACATCACCCTAGGCTGTCAAAATATAGTGCAGTCCCAACACCTGAGCTTTACTGAAGGACGCGTAAGATTTTCATTAACATTATTACAAGGATCCTGCTACTGTGTTAGAATAAGCTAAGCATAATTGCAAAGATACAGATTAAAAAGAAAATCTAGCCTGCAATACCACTCTCTGAACATGTTTACATCTGAGTATAAGAAAAAAAAGACAGATACAGTAAAGGTTTATACACACGACGATCACGGGGGCCAACAAATTACCGTGTATGGGAGCTTCGTCGGCTGACGAATTATCTATATACTTTATTGCTTTTATGTCTATTCAGGCTGACAGAGCCTGAAACGCACCAGACAAGTTACTATGTTTTCCTTTTTTTATACTAACAGGGAGATTCAATAAAAGTTCTTATCGTTTAAAATGGTGCTAATTTTGCCCCATCCAATCAGATCTTATTTAACACTTGAAAGCTACATCTGATTGGTTGGGCAAATTAGAACCATTTTAAACGATAAGACTTTTATTGAAAACCCTGTATGTGTTTACAAGACATTTTTAATACAAAAAACTGCTATCCAGCGTTTCTCGACTAGTGCGGAGGTAGAAAACCAATTGTTTTGTACTGTGAAGGGAGAGAGTGCTCAAAACACCTCATGCACACTTGGTTAATGAGAGAAGGGGAATCTTACTGGATGGGTAAAGCTAGACCATAGTCACTACTACTATACTTGAATTGATATCCATAAAAGTCAAGTTATTATTTTTCTTATTCTCATTCATTGAAAACCTCCTATTCAGTGATTTTTCAAGCATAAATAAATTCAAGTACAGGCCGGCCCCCTGCAAGATTTGAAGGCCGGGCCCCTGACCCACCCCCTCCCAGAGGTCCACAATCAGCTGTTTTTAAACAGCTGACACACATATGAAGGAAACATACATGCAATTAGCTGTTTATTAGACCGGACACGAACTTCCAGTTCGGTTCCGGTCTTTTAAACAGCTGATCATGCATATGTTTGCATTCATATGTGCTATCAGCTGCTAAACCAGCTGAGCGTGGAGGTTATGGAGGGTCCTCTTACAATTGCGGTTAATTGGGTGGTGGGGCCGGTTGTTATACCACTGTTCTTACCCTAATTCAGACCCCGGGGCACTTCAGTTGCTAAGCATGTTTTATCTTATTATATCTGTGTATCATATCTGGAATACAATGCTTATCGCAAAATGGTTTTAAAAACTAAAAAACTAACTAAATTGCATACAAAGGGACCTACCACCACTTACAGATTTATTTTAAGACAGATTCCAAGGCATCATATAAAGCACAATAAATACTCAAGGTCCCACTTCAACTCACAAAAAAATCATTGTGTTTTTCTGCAAGTGTTTCTGGCATTTCTTTTGTGTGTACCGCGTTTAACGGGCACATGGTCAAAGATCAAAGACAGTGCGTAAATGCGTCTGGCAATGCAAATTCTAATTGCAATTCAAATGTGAGGCCAAACATTACTGAAATTTACAAAAAAATCCGGTTGAAATGTTGCTTTTCTGCTTTATTTAAAAAGGTTCACATACATTCAAGTTAATGAAATTTCTTAAAAACTTGGAGGGCACTAGTGTAGCAGTTTTCAAGCATAATGTTTTCTTCCTGTATGAATGACTGAGAATGTATATATATTGCTCTTTATAAAAAGGGGGTGACATTTACAGCTGCAGCACGTTTTCAAATACAATGATTCTGCGCCTGTAAGGTCTACTTTCCTAACCTAGGGTTTCATATGCCAGGCCCCCTACTATAGTACCACCATCCTCTCCAGCAGCAGAACAAAGTCAGGAAGTTTCCAGCTGCAGTAAAGGTGACCCGCACATTCATCATGGTTTAGAACACATTTTATTTTAAGACTTAACTAGAAAGGGAAAGTTAAGTATAAACTTTGAATTTGGCTTAAAGGCCACATTTTGAAAGGAAATGTGTGTGTTTGTGCTGTAGATTTTTTAAACTCAATAATAATGGCAATGATGAGGACATTGTTTTTTACTTCCCTTTAAATATGCCTGTCACATGAATGAATGGGTTAGGTCAGTTGGTGTGGTACTCTGTCATGTGGGGGAAAAAAACAACTTTGTTGATGATTAATCAAAAAGTTTTTTTTGACTATAGTTCCCTTAAATATAGCAGCCGTGGAAATGGAGGGTAGGAGGGTAGGTCAGTAGGTTGGAAGTTAAAAAAATAAACTTTTTTGATTATTGATCAAACTTTTTTTGACTTTAGTTACCCTTAAGTATGGCTGCCATGGAAAGGAAGGGTAGGTCAGTAGGGGTGTATACCTGAGATCAAGTTGGGGGTTGAAAAACAACTTTTTGGATTATTGATCAAAATGTATTTTTGACTATAGTTACCCTTTAAGTATGGCTGCAACAGTAATGGAAGGTTAGGTCAGTATGTGTGTGAACCTGGTCTGGTTGAGGGATATGTCTTTGGGAGGTTGGGGGTATGTGTTTTTTGCAGGTATGACCATATAACTAACTTTTATTGATGACTGATCAAATTCGTTTTTGACTATAGTTACTCTTTAAATATGGCTTCCATGGGAATGGAAAGGGGTCAGTAGGTGGGTGTCCTGTGTCAGTGTGGGGGGTTGGAGGTATCAGCGTTTGTATTTATGACCATACACAAACTGTTTTGATCTCTTGATTCTTAACCTCAAAAATTCCACATTTGAGGATTGTTACCATTATAGCCTATGCAAAAATAAATGCCCGAAATTCACATAACGCTGTATGCTTCCACGGATTCCTTAGCTAGGTAATAGCACATTCTCCTATATGACCCGCACGTCTGTATCAAATTTGATGTCTCTAGCTCAAAAACTGTAGGAGGAGATACAAGTTGGAAGAATAAAAAACAGAAGAAGATAGAAAGAACAGTAATTGGCTCCTAAGCCAAATTATTATAAACTATATATAAGTTGCCTATTTCAAGTGTAGAATTGCAAATTCAGGTTCAATACAGGTTCATATGGGGCAGATATTTACAAACTCGCAGTATAAATTATGGCCAATTCTAACTTCATCAACATTTTATGATGTGGCTTCAATATTGTATAATGTTTAAGCACCAATGGACAAATACAGCCGCAGGGATTTAAAGTAAGGCGTGGGGGTGGACACAGTTTTGCAAGACCTCACTAAATGAACTTGCATTGTGCTCTGTTCACTGCAACATAATATTGTCTGTATAGGCTGCATTAGTTGGGAAGTTCATTACTGTGAGACATTATCATGTTGCAGGAAACTTGTTCATTTCAAGTAAATTTTTACATTCAGAAATCTAAACATTAATGATGAAGAAAGTTTTGTAATCAGCCGTTCTGCAGAATTTAAGTGGAACTTTCTATTGTTTGACCCTGATTTCCAACTTTTTGATCTTGGTTTTCGAATGTTTCAACTGAATTTTTTTTCGATACATTCCAATTTTCAGAATTCCTTTAAGTCCACTGGATTTCATAGCAAGAACCGAATCGAAACTACAGGACTCACTCTACTAAACAAACCTGTTACATTGCTAAAGTCGGTTTCAGAGTTTGTTGTTCTATTGAAAATTTCTATACGCATTCACTGATAAAATGAGTAATATAATGCCAAGACAACTTGGCCTTTATATCAAGCAAATCTTGATTTTACCTATTTTTGTTTTTATATATTATTTATTGTTATTTAAATTTATTATTTAAATTAATGGAAATGATATGATGACCAAACTTATAAATATTTTTGGTAAGGATATATCATTATATATATATAATATTAAAAGTTTCTTCAGAGACGAGACCCCCACAAGTCTGCATAATGACCCATTAATCATCATGTCATTAGACAGAAAGGACTTTATGAGTTTTGTACATAAAACTATACCTCATTACCCAATTAAAGCAGAGGTTTGCCAAACAACATAGCAATACAATTCCATTCAGGGGCTTGCACTGGCTCTATCTCTATACTAGAGACACAATAACCAAGCCTTGATCCTCCATTTCTTACTCTTCAGAGAACCACAAGTGAAAGGGCAGCTGTATTTTCCTTGATATTGGACCACACTTAAAAGAAATGACAGATGGAGAACCAACCCAGTCAAGGCAGCCGTGAACTCTCTGAGCTTCTAACAATACAGGCTGGACAGTTTGAGAAGATGCATTTGCTTCTATAAAAACAGCAGCTGCTGGTCTCGCTGTATTTTAACACAGAACATGAACTTTTCTAATTCATTTCTCCTACTGTGATAATACTTATTAAAAACAGAAAAGAAAATGAAACCTTTGTGCATCCCAAAGATGTTTATTGGAAACGTATTGATTATTCTTGAATAAATGATAAATATAAGGGTTTGATTATTCAAATAAACACAAGCACTGCCTCAACCCCCAGTTACAACTAGTCAAATACTGACCAGACAGGCCTAAATCTCAAAATGTAACAAAAAGAGAAAGAGAAAGGTCTTCCAGTTCACTAATAACCCTTCATACCAAGGGATATTAAAGGGCAACCATATTGTAAACATTAGTTTGCCACATCTTAATCTATAACTAAATACATGTAGGTAGCCCTTACTCGAGATGTGTGTGTCATAACATCCTTCAACCATACTATTTTTGCTCTGTCTCAGTATTCCCCTCCCACTTCTTATCTGACTCCTCCTTTCAATCTAACATGATTTTCTGAAAAGTCAACCATACTCAATAATACTAGAAGCAGCACAGGGAGTGGGTTTTCAACCATGCAATTCACACATTGTTGAATGTCATATTTCAGTTACAGCAAAAACTGCACACGCAAGCAAGAGTTCATGATGATAAGGGACCTGATTGACAGCTGAATTAAATCTGTTTCTAAAGATATCTAAAGAAATAGCAGGCAGATCTACAAAAATATATATTTAGAATAAACATCACCCTTTCCAGATAGAAAACACAAGAACATTACAACAGTTAAAATTCTCAAAGCAAATATACATAGTAGTGTACACTATACAACATGTCAGTCCAATCGTCAAGCCATTCTCAGTCTGTGCATGGATGTGATATGGCCATGATGTGGTCTGTTGCATGAGGTAATGTGCTATTGGAGGGGGTAAGGGGGGTTTGCAACCATTTTATTATCAAAATAAATGTATTATATCTTTTGTATATGGATTTGTCTGTAACTGGGCTTGCCAGTACAGAGTCTGCCATGCTGCCTACATTAATAAATAACAACAGCAAAACTACCTATTGTGACTCTTATACTGTCTGGGGCCCAACAAAGGTTCCCCTTAACATACTCACGGTTCTTTACAGAAATAAATAAAATCTCACTACACTACTAAAGCCACAGGAAAGCAATTGCACTGAACTCTGTCGTTATAATCTACAAGTATCAGCATCCTCAATAGCAAGGGGCTCATTCCTTTTTCTTAAATTTGACATAGATTGGACATAGCGTTTTTGTACAAACATGCAATCACGGACCCAATCTGTGACACGGGTGGATGCGAACAGGCATTTCCACTGACTATCAGTTTGGAGGTTCAATCAAGCGGCGTTGATGATCCGCCAGTTGGATTATCAATGACGAGCATCTGAACAGCCACCACACCCCACCAATCGCCCATGCACCTACTGATAGTGGACAAAAAGCTGTTTTGTCTAGAGGGTTGCAGGTCGCACTGGGTACGAGCTTAAGACTTGAGATTATATAAGGCATTTCTGGTTACAATAACTTTTAAGATGATCGGTTAAATCAAAACCAACATTATTATTATTATTATTATTGATTTATATACGCCAACAATCTTCCGTGCTCTTTAACAATTACATAGTCATACATTACATACAGGGTAAACATGTCATACCAAAGTCATAGTTATTACATACACAGGTAATATATAAAATAAGTAACAGAGTGATGAAGTTTTCTTACAGCAATAACCGTAATACAATAGGAAGAGACCCTGCCCAAAGAGCTTACAGTCTAAGAAATGGGAGTGAGACATAAGTTGCGGGAATTGGTAGGCTGTAATAAATTGCAGTGAGTGTGAAAGGCTGGTTGGTCACAATTGGGTAGTAAGAGGAGTAATGTTTAGGACAAGTTATATGCTTGCTCGAAAATGTGTGTTTTAAGGTTACGTTTGAAGGTATTATTGAGGTGAGTGAAGGACAGAACTGAGGAAGGAGTTCCAAGCAGAGGGGCAGCACCAGCAAAGTCCTGAAGAGGTGACAAGGGTGGATAATAGGAGAGAGGTTGCGGAGCAGAGGTTGTGCCTGAGACAATATCGGTGGATCGCTCTGAGATATATGAAGGGGCTGTGTTGGATAGTGCTTTATGGATAGGGTAAGCAGCTTGAACTGATCCTTGGCATGATGGGGAACCAGTGGAGAGATGACAGAGCGGAGAGTATTATAGGTGTATTGTTAATATTAATGTAGACTAGGGAGGGGAACAATCGTGAGGGTTTGGAAAAGACAAGTTCGTCTGTGCCATGTTGAGTTTGAGGAAGCGGGAGGACATAAAGGCAGAGATGGCACTAAGGCAGTCGGGGACCTGGGAGGTCAGTTGTAGGAGGTCTGGGGCAGAGAGTTTATTTGGGTATCATCCACATACAGGTGATACTGGAATCCAAGTGAACTAATAGTTGTCCAAGGTCATAGGTGTAGATTGAGAAAAGAAGAGGAACGAGTGCTGGCTTGCGGGACCCCAACAAAGGAAAGGCGAGGGGTGGATCTAATTCTGGAGTGGAAAAACTAAAGCTCCTACCAGTCAGATAGGAGTAGCCAAGAAAGTGCTGTGTCCTGTTATACCAAGGAGGCCAGGATCATTTACATGAGAATGACTGAACTAATTAATATTATGCTTTCCTTTCTATTAAAGGGTCACTAACTCCTCAAACAACGTTACATTATCTGGAACTACAATTTGAGAAAATAAATGGTGGTGACTCACTATTTATTTGTGCTTGATTTGTCATTAAATTAATAAATGTTTAGTGAGTGCTCTAATTACCCTCCCCTCCCTTACCATTGCCTCCATGTAGTTCTGCGACAAATTATAATATCCACAGCCTCACCCTAGACACTGCTCTGCTTACAAATATCCCCCTCCCCCCCCTGCCGTCTTTTCTCTGCTGATCTCTTGCAGTAAGTGTGCTGGCAGGCAGCCAAATATCCTAGTAAGAGGTCAGGGATCGGGAACATATTTAATTTCTGCTTCGGGGTGACAGGTCTTTCCCTCGGGATCTTGGTGTGCCTAAAGTTTCATTTTTGTATAGTATAGATTATATTAGAATACACTTGAAGTTACATATATACCATGATTCTGTCTTCTACAGTTTGATAACTCCTGGGTTGTTGCGGCAGAATGCACTGAAACATGTTGTGCCCTCTTGTAATTAAGCCCTAATTGGTTTGGGGAGACTAAAATGGAATGCACAGATATCTAGTTTAAACTCTCATTTTAGTTTTGGCACATCCGTTGGCACTTATAGGAGCGTCTCGTAAGTGCATATTACTAAACTTGACTGTGCACTATAGGGGATAAACATTGTAATTAAAGGGGAACTCAAGTCTTCCAACAACATTGTCCCAATAGACAGAGCACATTCACAACATACAACAGCTGTGTCTCCCACCTTCCCTTGCTTGTGGCCATTGGGTGATTTAATGAAATAACCTGTGAGTAATAGGGGTCCAGCTCCCACAATCCACCTAGCCTGGTAAAACCCCAGCATACAGGCACATGCTCAGTAGAGCTCAAGATCAAAACAAGAAGTTGCAGCCTTACTTCCTAGAAGCAGACAGCCAACTACAAATTATAGCACAGAGATCCTCCCTCTCCCTGACAGAAAAGGGATTTCCGTTTTTGTTTTCAAACACATTCAATACTCCTGTCCTTTACTTTTATCAAAAAATAAAAGTAATCTTGCAGTGTATTTTCAAAGATAGCATGGGTGTAAGAACAGAATTATTACATTTTAGTAAAACTAAAAGTAAGTCTGGGAATAGAACCTGCAACTTTTTACTCTGTTCTGCTAAAACAGAGCTCTTACATCTAGACTAAGGGAGGCACAACCTAAACCACTGGTACATCTATAATATTGTACTAGGAAATAAAATAAAAACAAAAAATAAAGGTAAGTTTGGAGATTCAAACTCATGACCTTTTGAACTGCATGTGTCTAAACCTGGCATCTTACAGGTGAGATACCACTGAATAAGCTGAGAACCTAGGTACATTTCGAATCTTTTGCATGGAATATCATAGAAACAAAAAAAAGGTATAATCTGGGTATTGACCTTGGACCTTCCTAAACTGAGTATTTTTTCACCTTCCTGCTTTACCCAGTGCACCAACACAGAATAAGCAGAGAGTCCCAGTACAGTTGGAACTTTATCTTTTGCCAGGAAAGAATAATAAAAAAATGCAATAACTTTGAAAGACCTTGTTAACTGCAGTTTATTTCCAGCAACTCACACTGACTGGTAATAAACTGCAGGGTAAAAACAGCTTTAAAGGTTTCTCATGGACTTCCATATTGTGTGTGACATCTGTATAGAAAACACTTAGGGGCCACTATCGCTTGGGTAAATGTTTTCTGCAATTAATATCGCGTTTTGGAATGTGGGTAAATCCAGTGTAATGGATTTACCCACTGCGGGATTTAACACCAGCTACTTGCTGGCATTAAAATCCTGCTCTAAAAACTAGCGCAAACGCGATATTAAATCGCGAGCATCGTGCGCGGGTGATTTTTTGCGTAACCGCCACTCACGCTAAATGTGGCTAAAGTCGCACTAACTGGTAGCAACCGGTTAGCGTGACTTTAACTCCATATATTTTCCCAGTGAGTCTGGGTAAATAGGACCGTTGTACTAGAGAAAGTGAATACTGGGGCAGGGGCATGGTTCTTTGATGACATGGGCTGTGGGTTTTTATCAGCAACAACTTGGAATCCTTCTTTATTACAGAATTATATTTTATTTTATTTAAATCCTGCAGTGGATAAATCCATACTGGATTTACCACATTCGCAAATGCGATATTAATCGCGGAAGAAGCTTTACCCAGAGCGATAGTGGCTCTGAGTAAATGAGCCCCAAAGTGTTTTCAATACAATGTCTCCACCCAATATGGAATCCCTGAGAAGACTTTGAAAGCTCTTTTTACCCAGCAGTTTATTTAACCAGTCAGTGTGAGTTGCTGGAAAATAAACTGGCGGTAACAAGCTCTTTCAAATTTTATTGGGACCTCCATATTCCATTTTTTTATTATTCTTTCCTAGCAAAAGATAAAGCTTCCAAATGTAGCTGGACTCTCTGCTTATTCTGTTGTTGGTGCACTGGGTAAAGCAGAAGGTGTAAAAAAATACTCAGTTCAAGAAGGTCACAAGTTCAATACCCCAGATTATACCTTTTTTTCTGTTCTTCTATGATATTCCCATGCAAAAGATTTGAAATGTACCTAGGTTTCTCAGCTTATTCAGTGGTATCTCACCTTGTAAGATGCAGGTTTAGACACATGCAGTTCAAAAGGTTCATGAGTTTGAATCTCCAAACTTACCTTTATTTTTTGTTTTTTTTATGTTCCTAGTACAATTTATAGATGTACCAGTGGTTTAGGTTGTGCCTCCCTAGTCTAGATGTAAGAGCTCTGCTTTTAGCAGAAAGAGTAAAAGTTGCAGGTTCTATTCCCAGACTTACTTTTAGTTTAACTAAAATGTAAAGTATTCTGTTTCTTACATCCATGCTATCTTTGATACACTCAAAGATTACTTTTATTTTTGATGAAAGTAAAGGATTATATCATTTTTGACAGGAGCATTGAATGTGTTTGAAAACAAAAAACGGAATATCCCTTTTTCTGTCAGGGAGATGGAGATCTCTCTAATATAATGTGTATGGCTGTCAACTTCTAGAAAGCAAGGCTAAAGAACTTCTTGTTTGATCTGTTGAGCTCTACATGCAGTGCCTGTATGCAGACACTTAGCTGGGGTTTTGCCAGCCAAGGTGTTTGTGGGAGCTGACCCCAGTACTCACAAGTTATTTTCTAAATCACCAATGGCCACAGCAAAGGAGAGGTGAGACACAGCTTGTTGTATGTTGTGAATGTGCTCTGTCTATTGGGACAATGTTGTCTGGAGACTTTAGTTCCCTTTAAACATTTTATTTGTGTGTGTTCCAAAAATCAATGCTGTGAATTCTGGACTGTTTGAGTGCCGGGAAATTTTTCTAGTCACAGATCAATTTGACAGTTTTTAGACTGACGCTAAAAAATACACATACACAAACAGTGCTGCTATTAGAGGCCTAATTATTTAGGATTGTTGGTAGGTATGCAGAGAGAGGGAATACATGAATGCACATGGGTTACTGTTTGCTTTTGTATACGGTACATGGGGATACAGGGAGGGTGAATGGGTGAGAGGCATACATTGCATTACGAGGGGCATGAGGATAAAGGGAGGGTATGGAGGTGAAGGAGTGTTTGTAAGTCACAAAGAATGTTTAATCTCATGGTTCAGAACTTTGTGCAGGGAATAGGGAAGCATATCTAGTCAACAGGAGTGTGCAGGAGTATGTGAGCCCCACATATTGTTTAGTGTAGGGGAAGTCTTTTGTTGTGAGTGCACACTGGAAAACAGCTAGATTAACAGCTAACGTTGAATACTCAAGCTGAAAATAATGGGAGTTATTTATAAAAGTTCTTATCGTTAAAATGGTGCTAATTTGCCCCAACCATCAGATGTTAGCTTTCAAATGTTTCATAAGTTCTGATTGGTTAGGGCAAAATTAGCACCATTTTAAAACAATAAGAACTTTGTATTGAATCTCCTGAATGTGTCTAGCCATGTTCTACGAACTATTCTGAACATATTTTAACCTGTTTGCACAAATTTTAGGAGTCGTGTGGGCACATTAGAGTGCATAGGTTGGGAAAAAAATTATTAAAACAATACACACCCACCAACACATAAACATAAACTAGACTAATATTCACACAAACTATTTCCACTATACATGGACAAGCCATCTATCTATCTATATCTATTTTTCCTACAAAAAGCAGCAGAACTGAATTGTGTGAATTGTGTTTTTGGTTCTATTGAAATGGAAGGGTTAAGAGAAGTTTGATTCTTTGCATTAAAGATGGAAAGCATATTCCCTGTAATAATCAACACTAATTGTTGTTTTGACGGTGAGAGGGTGAAACAATTAGTGTATCAATTACAGTTGTTTTGAATCAATCAGAGTGTTGTATGTTTGACATTTCCATACATTAGAATCTTCTTCCATGAGGTAGTAAATGACTAGAGCCCTGTAAAACCGGGAATATAGTAAGTGTCAAAACCCTGATTACTACTAGCAATAATAAATGCTTCTCTCCTGTGAACAACAATAAGGAAATAATTCAATCCACAGAAGAACATCTACAGACAACTCTCGCAGATAAGGAGCTATCTGTGATAGGCATCACTGAAGTCCTACAATGTTTTAATGTTCTCCTCTTTTTTCAAGAAATTAAATAAAACCCGAGTTCGTTGCTGTTTGTATCTAATTATAGTAGTATCTGAAAAGGATGTTAAATTTGCAATTGAGAGGGGAAGTTTGAGTTGATTGTCTCAGAACTTAGCTTGTCTATATTCTATTCTCCATCTTAACTGATGCCATTTACCTCTCCCTTGGCAGTTTGGGTTTTTTTTACATTGCTTACAAACCGACCTACCTTATTTAAGGGGTCAAGGGGGCTCGAAAATTCTACTTTAGAAGGCCAGAAATATATATGACCATATAATTAGATTCAAATAGGGAAGAAGAAACAACAGTAGTGTGAATATCTAGCTGTGGCCTCAGGTTTAACCAATAAAAATGATGAAAATAAAAACCCGATCATTTATGAAATGGTCTGAATATGCAAAGG
>JAACNH010003502.1:0-11869 GCA_019447015.1 Hymenochirus boettgeri
GTTAAGGTCCCTGCCCTATAGAGATTACAATCTAGTTAAGGTCCCTGTCCTATAGAGATTACAATCTAGTTAAGGTCCCTGCCCTATAGAGATTACAATCTAGTTAAGGTCCCTGTCCTATAGAGATTACAATCTAGTTAAGGTCCCTGCCCTATAGAGATTACAATCTAGTTAGGTCCCTGCCTATAGAGATACAATCTAGTTAAGGTCCTCCCTATAGAGATTACCAATCTAGTTAAGTCCCTGCCCTATAGAGATTACATCTAGTTACGGTCCCTGCCCTATAGAGATGACAATCTATTAAGGTCCCTGTCCTATAGAGATTACAATCTAGTTTAAGGTCCGCCCTAAAGATTACAATCTGTTAGGTCCTGCCTATAGAGATTACATCTAGTTAAGGTCCTGCCCCTATAAGATTACATCTAGTTAAGGTCCCGGCCCTATAGAGATACAATCTAGTTAAGGTCCCTCGCCCTATAGAGATTACAATCTAGTTAAGGTCCTGCCCTCTAGAGATTACAATCTAGTTAAGGTCCCTCTATAGAGATTACCTCTAGTTAAGGTCCCTGCCTATAGAGAACAATCTAGTTAAGGCCCTGCCCTATAGCGATTACAATCCGAGTTACGTTCCCTGCCCTATAAGAGATTAATCTAGTTAAGGTACTGCCCTATAGAGATTACAATCTAGCTAAGGTCCCCTGCCTATGAGAGATACAATCTAGTTAAGGTCCCTGCCCTATAGAGAACATCTAGTTAGGTCCCTGCCCTATAGAGAATACAATCTAGTTAAGGTCCCTGCCCAAAAAAAAAACCCCCCCATAGAGAATCATCTATAAGGTCCCTGCCTATGAGATTACAATCTAATTAGGGCCCTCCCCTATAGAGATACAATCTAGTTAAGGTCCCTGCCCTTAGAGATTACAATCTAGTTGAGGTCCCTGCCCTATAGAGATGACAATCTAGTTAAGGTTCCTGTCCTATAGAGATTACAAATCTAGTTAAGTTTCTGGTCCTATAGAGATTACAATCTAGTTAAGGTCCGTGCCCATAAGTTCCAATCTAGTTAGGTACCTGCCCTATAAGATTACAATCTAGTTTAAGGTACCTTGCCCTATAGAGATTAACACATCTAGTTAAGGGTACCTGCCCTAAGAGAATACAATCTAGTTAAGGTCCCTGCCCTATAGAGATTACAATCTAGTAAGGTCCCTGCCCTATAGAGATTACAATCGGTTGAGGGCCCTGCCCTATAGAGATTACAATCTAGTTAGGTACCTGCCCTATACGATATTACAATCTAGGTAAGGTCCCTGCCCTATAGAGATTACAATCTAGTTAAGGTCCCTGCCCTCGATAGATATTACAATCTAGTTGAGGTCCACTGCCCTATAGAGATTACAATCTAGTAAGGTTCCTGTCCTATAGATTACAATCTAGATCGCATCGAGTACATCAGTTAAGGTCCCTGGTCCTATAGAGATTACATCTAGTTAAGGCCCGGTCCTATAGGATAACAATCTAGTTAAGGTCCCTGCCATAGCATACATAGTAATCGCTAACAGATTACATTAGTTAGGTCCCTGCCCTATAGAGATTACAGTCTACGTTAAGGTCCCTGCTATAGAGATTACAATCTAGTTAGGTCCCTGTCCTATAGAGGATTTACAATGCTAGTTTAAGTCCCTGCCTATAGAGGATTACACATCTAGTAAGGTCCCTGCCCTATAGAGATTACAATCTATTTAAGGTCCCCTGCCCTATAGAGATTACATCTATTAAGGGTCCCTGCCTATTAGAGATTCAATCTAGTTAAGGTTTCTGCCCTATTAATGAGATACAGTCTAGTTTAAGTCCCGCTATAGAGATACAATCTTAGTAAGGTCCCTGCCCTATAGAAGATTGCATCCTAGTAAGGTCCCTGCCCTATAGAAGAATTACAATCTAGTTAAGGTCCTTGCCTATAGAATTACAATCTAGTTGAGGTCCTTGCCCTATAGAGATTACCAATCTAGCGTTAAGGTCCCTGCCCTTAGAGATTCAGTATGTAAGGTCCCTGCCCTATACAGATTACAATCTAGTTAAGGTTCCTGCCCTATAGAGATTACATCTAGTTAAGGTCCGTGCCATAGAGATTACAATCTAGTTAAGGTCCCTGCCCTATAGAGAATACAATCTAGTTAAGGTCCCTGCCTATAGAGAATACAATCTAGTTAAGGTCCCTGCTATAGAGATTACAATCTAGTTAAGGTCCCTGCCCTATAGAGAATACAATCTAGTTAAGGTCCCTGCCCTTTAGCGATTACAATCTAGTAAGGTCCCTGCCTATAAGAGTTACCAATTCTAGTTTATGGTGTCCCTGCCTATGAGATTACAATCTAGTTAAGGTCCCTGCCCTATAGAGATTACAATCTAGTTCTCAGGTACTCCTGCCTCTATAAGATTACAATCTAGTTAGGGTCCCTGCCTATAGAGATTACAATCTAGTTAAGGTCCTGCCTATAAGATACCTCTAGTAGGTCCTGCCCTATAGAGTTACATCTAGTTCATGTCCGCCCTAGAGAGATTACAATTAGTTAGGTCCCTGTCCTATAGAAGTTACAATCTGTTAAGGTCCCTGCCCTTAGAGATTACAATCTAGTTAAGGTCCTTGCCTATAGAGATTACAATCTAGTAAGGTTCCTGTCCTAGAGATTACAATCTAGTTAAGTCCCTGTCCTATAGATATTACAATCTATTAAGGTCCTGCCCTATAGAGTTACATCTAGTTAATGTCTGCCCATAGAGATTCAATCTAGTTAAGGTCCCTGCCCTATAGAGATTACAATCTAGTTAGGTCCCTGTCCTATAGAGTATTCAATCTAGTTAAGGTCCCTGCCTATAGAGATTACAAACTAGTTAAGGTCCCTGCCCATAGAGATACAATCTAGTTAAGGTCCCTGCCCTATAGAGATTTCAATCTAGTTAAGTCCTGCCTATAGAGATTACAATCTAAGTTAAGGTCCCTGCCCTATAGAGATTACAATCTAGTTAAGGTCCCTGCCCTATAGAGATTTCCTCTAGTTAGGTCATGTCCTATAGAGTTACAATGCTATTAGGGTCCGGCCTATAGAGATTACAATCTAAATGTTAAGGTCCCTCCCTATAGAGATTACAGTCTAGTTAAGGTCCCGCCTATAGAGATTACAATCTAGTAAGGTCCTGCCCTATAGAGATACAATCTAGTTAAGGGTCCCTGTCCTATAGAGATTACAATCTAGTTAGGTCCCTGCCTCTATAGAGATTACAATCTAGGAAGGTCCCTGCCCGATAGAGATTACAGTCTAGTAAGGTCCTGCCCTTAGAGTTACAATCTATCGTTAAGGGTCCCTGTCCTCATGAGATTACAATCTAGTTAGGTCCCTGCCCTATAGAGATTAGCCATCTAGTAAAGGTCCCTTGTCCTATAGAGGATTACATCTATTTGGGTCCCTGCCTACTAGAGATTACAATCTAGTTAATTTCCCGTTCCTATAAGATTACAACTGATTAAGGCCCTTGCCTATAGAGATTACAAATCTAGTAATTCCCTGTCCTATAAGATTAATCTAGTTTAGGTCCCTGCCTATAGACGATTACAATCTAGTTTTAATTTCCCCGTGCCTATAGATATTACAATCTAGTTTTAAGGCCCAGCCTATAGAGATACAATCTAGTTAGGTCCCTGACAGTTTACACATCATCAAGTAGGGAGAGGCTTCATACAGTACCTATGTGCCCGAAACTTGTTCAGTCACCTGCAAGTCACCAAATCCGAGGGATCGAGGAAAAAGAGCTGAAGAAAAACCCAAGTTGTAAATTAGAATAAATGGGGTGAAGACAGTGTTGTGAATATGCATTACCTGATAACGAAAGGCTTCTCTCCATTCATGGCGGTGTACAGTATTATTTATCCCATTACCCATCTAGTGTCCCACTATAGATCCTTCACTAAGCACATCCCATAAATTGCATTGAATAATCAATAACGGCACTTCATATTATTCACTTTTTAGGTTGGTAAACTAATGCTCATTAAGAAAATGAACCATAACATTATTCTTTTTAATCCCTAGGAGCTTTTTGTTATTGTGACTTGTCTCTTAGTCAGTTTTTGGTACAGCGACGTGTCACATATCTAGTTCACGTCTGTAAATGAACTCAACTGAAATCCATCTCGTTAATTAACCAATCAATCTATTCATTAAGGAACATTCCTATTCAGATAACACGCAGAGAATCCCTGAGTAATATCTAGATATAATCCGCCATCTTTATTACAGACATTGTACCATATTCCCAAATAGGTAAAAGGTAAGAGTATTCCATATTAATCATAGATGGATTTATAAGATGATTATCAAAGCGACTGGTTTATATTATTGAATGCAGATTATTTCTACTCTTACCTGTGACACGTAGTCTTGTCCTTTTCCATAGGAGATCTTTGATTGAAGGATTATTAACATTCTAACTGATCTAGTGATGATGACGCAGTATATACAGGTGCCCATCGGTTTGCGTTATGTTTCTTATATGGAGATCTGAACTTCCCTTTACTCTCTGTCTCCCCCTGTATGTCGGGATGGACCATTGTTGTGGTGGGGATAGACAAATGGTCCTTGAGATGTTCCCAGCTCTCCGTAGATCCCAACCAGAAGAGTCAGTAGGAGGAAGACAGGAACAGTTGAATAGGGTTTGGATCTCCTTGCTGGGCTGAGGATTCACCTGATTGAGTAAAGGATGTCCCAGACCCGTAGAGCTGATACCTGAGGGGAGAGTAGACATGTGGTTGACTATAGAGAGGACAAAACTTCTAATGTTTGTTCATTTTTGAACTCATTCAAAAAATGAACTCATTAAAGCAATGGGGAGATATATTTGATCCCTTAGTATCAGTTAGTGTGTGTAATAGCAGTGACACAGTGTCCGCTGATAACTAGGTGCACCCATTGTGGTGTTTGTGTGGAAGTGTGTATTGTTGATTAATAAACACATTTTCAAAGATTGTTTTTTCAATCTACAGTGGAATTATTAGAGCATAATTTTGGGTCTGTGCTCTGATAATCACTCTCTTACTTGAGGGAAAAAAAATCCACCAAATCTATATATTATTGTGACATACACCTTTAGCTACATACATGCCCTTCTTCACACTTATGTGCAGAATTCAAGATATCATTCACTCCTATGATCACCATGGTTTTGGTGCGATTTCACCCCCCATACATCTTGAAAAACGTTTCCTATTGTAAAGACACACAGCAAAATGATATATTTGTACAACTAACCTACTGTACCCTTTAGCTAGTGGACGGGTAATTCTTCTATAGAATCCTGCACACCAGAGGGAAAAAAATAGAAAAGAAGGTTTAAGGGCAGGTCTCAACAACTTTCCATATAATGATCCTTAGGGTTGCCCACCCCAACCCACATAATAATACTAAAAATAAACGTTCCGAGATCCGTTTACACCCCATTAGCTCCCGCATGGCTATCTTCTCCCTATCTGCTAATGGATGAAGCAGAGTGGGGCGAGGAGGACAGGCACTGTGTCTGGATTGGCTGACTGTGAAATACTGTGCGAGCGATGGGCTGTAGTAATATAGAAGGCTTTTTTTAGTCTTATTATGGGTGGTTGGGGGTGTGGATCTCTATATTAAAGCCTTTTACGCTAGGAGGAAGGCAGCCAATGGGATCTGGAGGGGGGGGGAGCTCCCCCTGCCATTCAGACATCCTCCCAGGGGCAGACAGGAGGCAGCAGAGTGTTTGAACAGGAAGACATTACTCCTCTCTGTCAGTTTCTGTACTTTGACATGGACTGCTGGAGAACCAAAGGAGCAGGATGTATGGTAAGGATTTTTTAAAACTGTACACAAGGGAAAGCCTTGGGCAAATTTTTTGGAGATTTAAATGTCGACCAATCCGAGTAAAATAAAATATCCTCTTAATATGATTTTCCTACATGACTTAATAAAACAGAACCATGTTATGCATCAAGTGCAGACACGTAGCAAACAGTACTACTGTGGGTCTCTTTGTTGGAACAATCTTTTTTTATTTCATTGAAAGCAAATGCAAAAAGCAAATTATCACAAAAATCCATCAGCTAAACATTTAGTATTGGTTTAAACTGGAATGTCAGGAGCCAATTTTCTCACGTGTGGGTGGGATATCTGCCTATTGAAATGCCACACCCCCTTTCTAGTGTTATTCATGAAACCGGTACTAAGTACGAATGGTATGAGAGACAACATTCTTTGCTCAGATTTTCCTGTAAAATCGGCGTGGTGTGTTCTATTTAACATTTTTTTGCCCATTTTCCATAACTGATTGAAAACGCTTAGAGAGTAGATATGAACTTGGAATATGGCATAAAATTTCCTTTCCATTTCACAAATCACATCGAATCATCATATCCCACATAGCGTTTTCCAGGAGTGAATTTTTTTATTCATTGGCGACAGATCGATAATTGGTGATCAGAAGTGATAGATGGTTACCTTGGTGGCGCTTGAACGGTGGTTTTAACCTGTAGACACACACCACAAGTGCAGCTTTTTCAAGGCATTTCAACATTATACTTAAACTTTCCCTTTTCTAGTTAGTATGCATGGCAGTGTAGGTATATCATTCCCTCTTTCCACTTTTTGTGCTCCACTCCATCTCATACCAGTCCTGTACTTTCTAATCCCCACTAATGGTGGTACATGGTTTGTAGGTGGGTAACAGTTGTCGGGTGTAGTATATGTTAGGATAATCACCCCCAACTGTAAATTATAAGGATATTAGAAGTTCACCATTGGATTCCGTGACCATATATAAAGCACGTAGGCCGCAGGCCGACGTCACTTTTATACGGGCAACGGAACTCCAAGGTGACTTCTAATATCCTTAATAATTTACAGTTCGGGGTCAGGGGGGATTATTAATTATAAACCTACCATTTGGGGCTTCTGGTTTTGCCTTCTCCTCCTGGAATTGTAAGATTATAAGACTATAATCTACAGTTCCTCCAAAGTAATCAACTACGGGATATCGGTTATAATTATTTTTAATTTCAGATCGATGCATCAATTGCAGCTGCCCCAACTCTGTTATTCGGATCTAAGACCAAACCAAACCCAATAAAACGTAGGTGAGTGGTTGTTGGGTTTAAACTGAGAGTTGGGCGCAGACCATTAACCCCATAGGAATAGACAGTAATGGTCTGACTTACCTGTAGTACAAGCTCGGTTGCCCTGTTACACTGACTTTGGTTATTACGTTTTGATTCACCTCCAGAGCAGTAGTAATGTTTCGTCAGTTGAGAACATAATTTAACGTAATTGATAGGTCTGTAGGGGGGTTCTCCAGGGATATCTCCCCAACCTTGGCTGGTTTCTGTTTCCCTCTATCCCAGGTGTGACGATTATGGTATTAACGTGGAACTCCATCTCCACCTCTCGTCTCCATGTGCCGTCTCTATTCCCCAGGTTGGTTAGAAAACATAACAGGTAACGGGGATTATCCAAAGACGGGACGGGAAATACATCAGGCTGATTACGTGGAATACCTATGGAAGGGATTAAATAAATCCAAATATCAAATATCCTACAGGTGTATAGAAAGAGATGAATTCCTATGGTATCCTACCTGGAAGAGAAGGACAGTCCCATTGGGTTTGCACATTCCTCCGTTTTATGTTTTTCTTCCTGCTAATGTCACACGGCAGCAGAACATTGGACCTGGTGGTGGAAAAGGTCCTGGATTGGGAGAGACACTGATTTCAGTTCCTGTTGGTTTCCTCCACTGCTGATCCTACGTCGTGTAGTTTCTGATGGACCCAGGTTTCTCTGTGTGATTATAAATAAGGGATTATTCCACATGGCGAGTCCTTCAGACTCTCCAGTAAACTCTCCACATCTGCAGAGCTCCCCACTTGATCCTGGGAAAAGACCACATGGGATAGTGACAGAGCCTCCTACCTCCACCTGGATTGTCTCTGGCTGGATAATGCAATAAGGTTTCAATGTCCCAGTAGGAATTATCCTGTAAACGCTGGAAGAGAAAACACTTGTTACAGATAATTCCCGATTACAGAAGCACAGAATGTTTTATGTTAAACTGTGATCCCCCATTATAAGTTATTTTATAGTATTTCCTCTATAATCACAGTTCAGGTGACCTTACACTGTATGTTCTTCTTCCACCAATTGTCATCATCTGGAGTACAGCCCAGTATGACCTTAAAGTAACAGTACAGTCTTTTATCTACCACATATACGGTAATTAACATGGCACGGTTCTAGATATATTCCAAGCGTTTTGCCATCGGTTCCAGATGTTTTGGCCATGCAGCATTTTCCTAGTGGCAATATTAGAAGAAAACTCTGGGTAACGTGCCAAACCAACGAACAGGAACTTTGTTACTGGATAGTTGGAGAGTCATGGCAGAAGAGAGAGTAAGAAGCATGGTAACAGATCACACACTTATCTACCACTGCAGAATAGGAGGTAGGTGAGTCCTCATGGTTGCGCAATGAAGATGCAGTTTGTTGACCCACTGCATCCAGCACTATGAAAGAAAGCTCCTTGCTCCACCCAAACCCTCCGAGGAGGCCCAAATCATCTCTAGCTCTGTCCTAAAATCTGCCTCTATTATCGCCTCATGTTTCTAAAAATAAAAGCATAATTAATAAATTAATAAAAAGAAGAAAAAGGTTTTATTGGTTCCCCATATATATTTACAGCAAAATACTAGGGCCCCCCATATATTAACAGCCCCATTGTCCCCGATATATATGACAGTAGAGCTGGTCTAATTATGGTTTCCCTTATTTATGCGTTATTATCCTTATGTTTATTGGGAACAGAGGTATATCCAATATTAAGCATTATTACCAATGTATATGCAGTAAGCCCTATTATATATTTCTCCATATTTAGCGTTTTATCCCCTTAATTTATATAGCACAGTTATCTTATCCCCTATATTTATACAGAGTATTATCCCTAATTTTATTATAGCAGTTTATGTATCCCCTTATTTTATATAGCAGTTTATTCCCTATATTTTATATAGCAGTTTTATGATCCCCTCATATTATTACAGTTATATCCACTCTTATTTTTATACAGCAGTTATTATCCCCTATATTTTATATAGCAGTTATTATCCCCTATATTTTATACAGCAGTTATTATCCCCATATATTTTATATAGCAGTTATTATCCCCTTATATTTTATAGCAGTTATTATCCCCTATATTTTATATAGCAGTTATTATCCCCTATATTTTATACGCAGAAAAAATAAACAAATTAGCAATCCTATATAAAAAAATAAAAATTATAAAAATACAGACAGTTATACCAAATTATAAATAACAGTATAATATAAAAAATCTATATATACAAGAACATAATAAAATCAACATATAATTATACAGCAGAAGCTCAACATAATTTAAATACACAAAAAAGTAACTATATTAATAAAAAAAAAAAAAAATAATAACAGAACATTATATATCCTAATTATATAGATTAAGCCTAATTATTATACAGTATATCCTATTTTCATAGCAATTATCATATACCATTATAGCAATAATCAATAATTTAGAAGATATAAAAATCCATATTTTAGTAGCAGTTATTATCCCTGATATTTATATAGCAGTTATTATCCCCTATATTTTATATAGCAGTTATTATCCCCTATATTTTATATAGCAGTTATTATCCCCTATTATTTTATACAGCAGTTATTAGCTCCCTATATTTATATAGCAGTTATTATCCCCTATATTTTTATACAGCAGTTATTTCATCCCCTCATATTTTAGACAGCAGGTTATTACGCCCTATATTGTATACGCAGTATTATCCCCTATATTTATTATCAGATCACAATTCAGCAGTTATTATCCAACTATATTTATACTAGCAGTTTTATCCCCTAGATTTATATAGCAGTTTTATATTCCTATTTGTTTATATACAGCAGTTATTATCCCTATCATTTTATATACAGCTTATTATCCCCTATTTACCAGTTATATCTTTTTATATAGCAGTTAATTATCCCCTACTATTTTATATAGCAGTTTTATACCCTATATTTTATATACAGTTATTATACCCTATTTATTATGCAGTATATCCTAGTTATTATCCCAGTTTATTATCGCCGTATATCTATATTATATAGCAGGTTATTGCTCCCTAATTTTATCTAGCAGTTATTATCCCCTATACTTTATACAGCAGTTATTATCCACATATTTATATCAGCTTATATCCCCTATATTTTATAATACAGTTATTGATCCGCCGATTGTATATATGCATTATTATCCCTCATATTTTATACACAGTTATTAGCTCTATTACGTTCCCTATATTTTATTACAGCGTTCATATTTAAGCAGTATACCCATTTTTATAGTAACCTTTTTAGCGAACCCCAATTATCGATTATTATCCCCTATATTTTAATTACAGCTTATTTCCATATTATGCTTAAGCTATATACCTTATTATTTTTTATACAGCAGTTCTTATCTTTTTATAGCGAAATCCTATATTTTATTCTTTTCAGCGTTATTACCCCCTATATTTTTATATAGCAGTTACCCCTATATGTCATACACTCCCATTATATAGCAGTTTTATCCCTATATTTATATAGCAGGTTTTTATTATCCCCTAATTTAACGTACGCATTTAGTATCCCCTATATTTTTATACAGCAGTTATTATCCCCTTATTATACAGCATTATTTTGTGCTTTTGTTTTTATACGCGTATACTTGTCCACACTTATTTTATAGAGTTATGTTATCCCTAACTCGATTAGCAGCAGTTATTATCATCCCTATTCTTTATAAGTCAGTTTTCGCCCTATATTTTTTCAACTCTGATCTAGACAGTTATTATCCCCTATATTTGATATGTCAGCAGTATTTATACCCCCCGCCCTACACCTATTCATTTTATTGCTATCAGCGTTCACTTAATGTCCCATCATATTTTTATACCAGCAGTATTATCCCTATATTATACAGCATTATTATCTCCCTATGATTTTTACAGAGTTTATTATCCCTTATTTTCAGCAGTTATTAGCATATATTTTATAAGCAGTTATTAGATCCCATTATATTTTATATAGCAGTTATTATCCCCCTTATATTTTATACAGCAGTTATTATCCCCTATATTTTATAAGCAGTTTTAGCCTCTATTTTTATTATACAGCAGTTCTTATCCCCTATATTTATAACATTTTAGCCCATTTTTTAAGATTATCCCCCTTATATTTTATACAGCAGTTATTATCCCCCTTATATTTTATAACTTATGGCCATATTTGTTATATCCTATATTTTACTCATTCATTTATTATTATATTAACCGCAGTTATGTAATCCCTATATTGTTATACGATTAGCATAGTTTTATCCACATATATCTTATATTATATCAGCAGTTATTATCCCCTATAGTTTTAAAGGCAGTTATTAGCCCCATAATTTTATGATAGCCAGTTATTGGATCCCCCTTACTTTTTATACAGCAGTTTTTATCCACCTATATTTTATAACCGCAGTTATTAGTCCCACATATTATTTATATGGAATATATTTATATTGCAGTTATTATCCCCTTATATTTTGATCACGCAGTTTATTATCCCCTTATATTTTATACACGCAGTTATTATCCCCTTATATTTATCAGCAGTTATTATCCCCCATTATTATTTATACAATGTATTTCCCCTTATATTTTATACAGCAGTATTATCCCTTATTAGCATTACCCCTATATTTTATACAGCAGTTATTATCCCCCCTATATTTTATA
>JAACNH010003502.1:11962-24194 GCA_019447015.1 Hymenochirus boettgeri
TAGGCAGTTATTATCCCCCCTATATTTTATATAGCAGTTATTATCCCCTATATTTTTTATAGCAGTTATTATACCCTTTTATTTTATATAGCAGTTTATTACCCCTATATTTTATATAGCCGTTATTAGCCACTATATTTTATATAGTTCTGTCTCATTATCAGGTAGAGCATTCCACAACCTTTACTGTCCTCACAGAGAGAACCATTAACATTATCAGGTAGAACATTCCACAACCTTACTGTCCTCACAGAGAGAACCATTAACATTATCAGGTAGAACATTTCCAAAACCTTACTGTCCTCACAGAGAGGAACAATTAACATTATCAGGTAGGAAACATCCACAACCTTACTGTCCTCACAGTTGAGAACATTAATTATCAGGTAGAACATTCCACAACCTTACTGTCTCACAGTGAGAACCATTAACGATCAGGTAGATAAACATTCCCACAACCTACTGTCCTCACAGTGAGAACAGTAACATTATCAAGTAGAACATTCCAAACATTACTGTCTCACAGAGAGAAACCATTAACATTATCAGGGAGAGAATCCACAACCTTACTGTCCTCCAGAGAGAACCATTAAAATTATCAGGTAGATAGAGCATTCAAAACCTTAAGGTCCTCACAGAGAGAACCATTAACATATTCCAGGTAGAACATCCACAACCTTACTGTCCTCACAGAGAGAAAAACCAAACAGTATCAGGTAGAACATTCCACAACCTTAATGTCCTCACAGAGAGAACCATTAACATTAATCAGGTTAGAACATTCCACAACCTTATGGTCCTCACAGAGAGAACAATTAACATAGCAGTAGAAATTCCACAACTTACTGTACTCACAGAGGAGAACCATTAACATTATCAGGTAGAACATTTCACAACCTTACATGTCCTCACAGAGAGAACCATTAACGTATCAGGTAGAGCATCCCACACAACCGTACTGTCCTCACAGAGAGACCCATTAACGTTATCAGGTTAGAGCATCCCACAACCTTTACCTGTCCTCACAGAGGGAGCAGAACCATATTAACAGTATCAGGTAGAACATTCCAACACCTTACTGTCCTCACAGAGAGAACACTTAACTATCAGGTAGATCATTCCAACATTAACTGTCCTCACAGAGAGAAACCATTCAAATATACATGGTTAGAACATTCCACAAACCTTACTTTCCTCACGAGAGAACATTAACATTATCAGGCTATAGAAACATTCCACAAACCTTACTGTCTCACAGAGAGAAACCATTACCATTATCAGGTAGAGGGCATTCCACAACCTTACTGTCCTCACAGAGAGAAAACCTTAACATTATCAGTAGATTCATTCGACAACCTTTACTGTCCTCACAGAGAGAACTTACATTATCAAGTAGAAATTTTCAACAACGTACTGTCCTTACAGAGGAGGAACCATTAACATATCAGGTTAGAACATTCCACACCTTACTGTCCTCACAGAGAGAAGCAGTAACATTATCAGGTTAGAAAACATTCACAACCTACTGTCTTCAGAGAGAGAACCATTAACATTATCAGTAGAGCATTCCACAACCTTACGTCCTAAAGAGAAACACCTTAACCTTATCAGGTAGAGCATTCCACAAACTTTCTGTACTCACAGAGAGAACCATTAAACTTATTCTGGTAGATTATTCACAACCTTACTGTCCTAACAGAGAGAACCAGTATTACCTATCAAGTAGGAGCATTCCACAACCTTACTGTCCTCACAGAGAGAACCATTAACATTATCAGGTGATCATTCCAAAGCCCTTACTGTTCCTCACAGAAGCGAACCATTAAAATTATTCAGGTAGAAAATCAACAACCTTACTGTCTCACAGTGTGAGAACCATTACAATTATCAGGAGAGCATTCCACTACCTTTATGTCCTCACAGATGTGTGAGAACCATACATTATCAGGTTAGAACATCCCACAACCTTAGCTGTCCTCACAGAGAGAACCATTAAACATTATCAGTAAGATCTTCTACAACATTACTGTCCTCACCAGAGAGAACCATTAACATTATCAGTTAGAGCATTCCACGCCTTACTGTTCCTCAGAAGAGAACCATTAAACATTATCAGTAGAACATTCCACAACCTTACTGTTCTCACAGGGAGAACCATTAACATTATCAGGCAAGAACATTCCACAACCTTACTGTCCTCACAGAGAGAACCATTGAACATTCTCAGGGAAGAAATATTACACAACCTTACTGCCTAACAGAGAGAACCATTGAACATTATAAGGTTAGAAACATCCCACAAACCTTACTGTTCCTCACAGAGAGAACCGATTAACATTTATCAGGTAGAACAATTACCACAACCTTACTGTCCTCACAGAGAGAACCATTAACATATAAGGTAGAACATCCACAACTTCATGTCCTCAAAGAGATGAGAAACATTAACCATTATAAGGTGTAGAGCATTCCACAAAACCTTACTGTCCTCACGAGAGAACCATGACATTATAGGTAGAGCATTCCACACCTTACTGTCCTTCACAGTGAGAACCATTAAACATGATCAGGTAGGCATCCCACACAACCTTACTGTCCTCACAGAAGAGAACCATTAACTTATCAAGTAGAACATTCACAACCTTACTGTCCTACAGAGAGAAGAGAACCATTTAAACTTATCAGGTAGATCATTCCAAACTTAATGTCCTCACAGAGAGAACCATTAACATTATAGGTAGATCATTCACAACCTTACTGTCCTCACAGACGAGAACCATTAACATTATCAGGTAGAACATTCCACCACCTTTACTGTCTCACAGAGAGAACCATGAACATTATCAGGTTAGATCATTCCACAAACATTACTGTCCTCACAGAGGAACCATAACATTATCAGGTAGAAAAACATTTCCACAACCTACTGTCCTCACAGAGAGAACCATTAAAATTATGAGGTGGTAGATCATTCCACAACCTTATGTCCTCCCACAGAGACGAGCCAGTAACATTATCAGGTAGAGTCATTCCACACTTATGGTCCTCACAGAGAGAACCATTAACATATCAGGTGGTAGTAGACATACACAACCGTACGGTCCTCACAGAGAGAACCATTATTAACATTATCAAGTAGAAACATCACAACCTACTGTCATCACAGAGAGAACCATTAACATTATTCAAGTAGAGTAGAACATTCCACAAACCTTACTGTACTCACAGAGAGAACCATTAAAATTATCAGGTAGATCATCCACAACCTTTTACTGTCCTCACCCGAGGAGAACCATTAACATTATCAGGTTAGATCATTCCACAAACATTATGTCCTCACAGAGAGAACCATTAACATTATGTCTTATAGTAGAACATTCCACAACCTTACATGTCCTCACGAAGAACCATTAACAGTATCAAGTAGAACATTCCACAACCTTACTGTCCTCCACAGAGAGAAACCATTAACATTATCAGGTAGATCATTTCACAAACCTTACTGTCCTCACAGAGAGAACCATTTAACATTATCAGGTAGAACATTCCACAACTTACGTCCTCACCGGAGGAGACATTAACATTATCAGGTAGAATAGAACAGTCACAACCTTACTGTCCTCACAGTGAGAACCATTAACATTATAAGGTAGATCATTCCAAACCTAATGTCCTACAGAGAGAACATAAATATCAAGTAGAAGCATTTCCACAACCTTACTGTCCTAACAGAGAGAAAACCCATTAAAATTATCAAGTAGATAGAACATTCCACACCTTACTGTCCTCACAGATGAGAAAACCATACATTATCAGGTAAGCGCATTCCACAACCCTTACGTGTCCTCACAGAGCGACAACCATTAACCTTATCAGGTAGATCATTCGACAACGTATGTCCTCACAGAGAGAACCATAACATTATCAAGTTATGACATTCACAACCTTACTGTCTTACAGAGAGAACCATTTTAACATTATCAGGTTTAGAAACATTCACAACCTTTACTGTCCTCACAGAGAGAAGCATTAACATTATCAGGTAGAAAACATTACACACATACTGTCTTCCAGAAGAACCATTAAACATATCAGGTAGAGATTCCAGCACCCTTAATGTCCTCAAACAGAGAACCCATTAACATTATCAGGTAGAGCATCCACAACCTTTCTGTCCTCACAGAGAGAAACCATTAACATTATCCAGGTAGTCATTCCACAACCTTACGTCCTCACAGAGAGAACCATTAACATATCAAGTAGAGCATTCCACAACCTACTTACTCACAGAGAGAACCATTACATTATAAGGTAGTTAGATCATTCCACAACCTTACGTACTCACAGAGAGAACCATTAAAAAATTATCAGGTTAGAACATTCCACAACTTACTGTCCTCACAGTGAGAACCATTACATGATCAGGGTAGAGCATTCCACTACCTTACGTCCTCACAGCAGAGAGAACCATTAAACATTATCAGGTAGAAACATCCCACAACCTTACTGTCCTCACAGAGAGAACCATTAAAATTACAGGTAGAATCATTCTACAACATTACTGTCCTTCAGAGCGAGAACCATTTTTAAAATTATCAAGGTAGAGCATTCCACGCATTACTGTTCCTCACTAGAGAGACCCATTAACAATTTATCAGGTAGTAGAACATTCACAACCTTACTGTCTCACAGGTAGAGAACTATTAAACATTATTCAGGAAGAACATTCCACACAACATTACTGTCCTCACAGAGAGAAAGGAGGAGAAACCATTAACATTATCAGTAGAACATTCCACAACCTTACGTCCTCACAGAGAGAACCATTAAAACATATCAGGTTAGAGCATTCCACAACCTACTGTCCTCACAGTGAGAACATACACATTATAAGGGTAGAAATTCCACAACCTTAATGTCCTACGTGAGAACCATTAACATCATCAGGTAGAAATTCCACAAACTCTGTCCTCACCAGTGAGAACCATTAACATTATCAGGTCGTCGAACATTCCCCACCTTACTGTCCTCACCGTGAGAACCATTAACATTAATCAAGTAGAAACATTCCACAACCTTACTGTCCTCAGAGAGAACCATTAACAATTATCAGGTAGAGATCCCACAACCGTAGTCCTCCACAGAGAGAACCATACATATCAGGTTAGAGCATCCCACAACCTTACTTGTCATCAGAGAGAACCATTAACATATCAGGTAGACATTCCACCACCTTACTTGTCCTCACGAGAGAACCATAACATTATCAGGTTTTAGAAATTCAACAACCTTATGTCCTCAAGAGAGAACCATTAACATTATCAGGTAGAACATTCCACAACCTTACTGTCCCTCACAGAGAGAACCATAACATTATCAGGTAGGTAGAATAGAACATCCACACCCTTACTGTCCTCACAGACGAGAAACATTAACATTATCAGGTAGAATATTTCCACAACCTTACTGTCCTCCCAGAGAGAACCATTAACGTATCAGGTTAGGTAGAGCATCCCACAACCCTTACCTGTTCCTCACAGCAGGAGAGAGAATAAAAAGAGAAGGAGAACCATTTAACGTTATCAGGTAGAGCATCCCACAACCGTACTGTCCTCACAGAGAGAACATTAACATATCAGGTAGAACATCACCACAACCTTACTGTCCTCACAGGGAACATTAACATTATCAGGTAGATCCTCCACAACATTACTGTCCTCACAGAGAGAACATTTAACATTATCAGGTAGAACATTACCACACCTTACTGTCCTCACAGAGAGAGAACCCATTAACATTATCCAGGTTAGACATTTCCACAACCTTATGTCATCACAGGAGAACATTAATATCAGGTAGAACATTCCCACAACCTACTGTCTCAACAGGTGAGAAATTGACATATTCGGAGCATTCCCAACTAGTCCAGGACCAAATATCAGGTGAAGCATTCCAAACCTTAACTGTCCTCACATGAAGAACCATTCACATGATCAAGGTAGAACACTTCCAAACATTACTGTCCTCACCATGAAAGAAACCATTAACATTATCAGGAGAAATTCCACAACCTTACTGTGCCTCAAGAGCTAAATATCAGAGAGCCCCACTACTGTTCACGACATTAACATTATCAGGTGTAGAGCATCCAAACCTTACTGTCATCACAGAGAGAACATTAACATTATCAGTTTTAAACATTCCACAACCTACTGTCCTCAACGAGAGAACACATTAACATTATCAGGTAGAGCCATTCCAAACCTTTACTGTCCTCACCAGAGAGAACCATAACATTATAGGTAGGAACATTTCCACAACCTACTGTCCTCAAGACGACGAACCATTAACATATCAGAAAACATTCCACAAACTACTGTCCTCAAGAGAGAACAATTAACATTATCAGGCTAGATCATTCCACAACCTTACTGTCCTCACAGAGAGAACCATTACACGGATATCAGTAGAGCATTCCACAACCTTACTGTCCCACAGATGAGAACACATTAACGATTATCGTAAGGTAGAGACATCCCACAACCTAACTGTCCTCACAGAGAGAACCATAACATATCAGTAGAAGCATTCCCAACCGTACTGTCCTCAAGAGGAGGAGAACCATATACATATCAGGTAGATCATTCCACAAACTTACTGTCTCCCAAGAGGAACCATTAACATATCAGGTAGAAACATTCCACAACCTCTGTCCTACAGAGAACCATTAACATATTATCCGAGGTAGACATTGCCACAACCTTACTGTCCTCATAGCAGAGAACCATTACCATTATCAGGTAGACATTCCAAAACCTTACTGTCCTCACAGAGAGAACCAATTAACATTATCAGTAGAGCATTCAAAACTTACTGTCTCACAGAGAGAAAACCATTAACATGATCAGTGGAGATCACACAACCTTACTGTCCTACAGAGAGAACCTTAACATTATCAGGTAGAAATTCACAACAACTTACTGTCCTCACCAGAGAGAACATTAACATTATCAGGATAGACATTCACAACCTACTGTCCTCAGACAGAGAACCATTAACATTACAGGTAGGACATTCCACACAACCTTCTGTCCTCAACAGGAGAACCCATTAACATTATCAGTAGAGTCATTTCTACAACACATTCGTGTCCTCCACAGGAGGAACATGTAAATTATCAGGTACGATCATTCCACATCCTTATGTCCCACAGGAGAAAATTAACATATCACGTAGAACATTCCACAAACCTTACTGTTCTCACAGCTGAGAACCATTAACATATCAGGAGATCATTCACAACACTTATGTCCTCACAGAGAGAACCATTAACATTATCAGGTAGAACATCCACAACCATTATGTCCTCACAGTAGAGAACCATTAACATTATCAGGTAGAGCATTCCACTACCTTTACTCAAAACAGTACAATGAGACTCACACGTATTGCCCACCAGAGGGTTGAGTAACATTAACAGTTATAGGATATCATCACAACACTACTGTCCTCAAGATGAGAACCATCATACATTACAGGTTAGAGCATTCCACTCTTAATGTCCTCACAGAAGAACCATTAACATTATCATTGGTAGAACATTCCACAACCGTACGTTCCTCACAGGAGAAACATTAAATATGACAGAGTAGAACATTCACCAAACCTTACTTATCTCACAGAGAGAACCATTAACATTATCAGGAGAACATTCCACAACCTCTTGTCCTCACAGAGAGATACCATTAACATATAGGTAGAAACATCCCAAACCTTACTGGTCTCACAGAGAAGATGAGAGAACATTAACAATTATCATGTAGAACATTCCACAAACTTACTGTCCTCACAGAGAGAAACCGCATTAACATTATCAAGATAGAGCATTCCACAATCCATTACGTCCTAACAGAGAGCCCCATTCACAATTATCAAGTAGAGCATTTTCTAAACCTTACTGTCCTCACAGTGGAACCATTAAAACATTATCAGGTAGACATTCCACAACTGACTTCCTCACAGAGCGAGAACATTAACATTATCAGGTTAGACATCCCACAACCTTACTGTCCTCACAGGAGGAAACATTAACATTCATCAGGGTAGATTATTCTACAACATTACTGTCCTCAAGAGCGAACCATAGAGGAAGACCCATAACATTATCAGGTTAGAGCATTCCACTGCTAGTCCTCAGAGAGAGAACCATGAACATTATCAGGTAGACATCCCACAACTTTACTGTCCTCACAGGCGAGAACCAGTAACATTATAGGAAGAACATTCCACAACCTTAGGTCCGCACAGAGAGAACCATTAACAATGAGGGTAGAACATCCCACAACCTTACGTGTCATCACAGAGAGAACCATTAACATTATCAGGTAGAGCATTCCACTACTTACTGTCATTCACAGAGAACCATTAACATGATCAGGTAGAACATCCAACAACCTTCTGTCCTCACAGACGAGAACCATAACTTATCAGGTAGGAACATTCCAAAACCTTACTGTCCTCACAGAGAGAACCATTAACATTATCAGGGAGAACTTCCACAACCTTAATATCCTTAACATGAGAAACATACATTATCAGGTATAGAGCATTCCACAACCTACTGTCCTACAGAGAGGAACATTTAAACATTATTCAGGTGTAGATCATTTACAAACCTTCATTCGGTCTCACAGAGAGAAGCATTAGTAACATTATCAGGAGGTACAGCAATTCCACAACTTTATTCTCACAGTGAGAACCATTAACATTACAGGTTTTTAAGAACATTACACAACCTTACTGGTCCTCAAAGAGAGAAACTATTAACATTTATCAAGTAGAGCATTCCAACCTTATGTTCTCACAGAGGAGAAACCATTACATTACAGGTAGAACATTCCACAAACTTACTGTCCTCACAGAGAGAGAGAACCATTAACATTATCAGGTAGAACATCCCACAAACTTACGGTCATCACAGAGAGAACCATTAACATTATAAGGTACAGCATTCCACAACCTTACTGTCCTCACAGTGGAGAACCATTAACATTTTCAGGTAAAACATTCCACAACTTTACTGTCCTCACAGAGAGAACTATTAACATATCAAGTAGAGCATTCCACAACCTTACTGTCCTCACAGAGAGAACCATTAACATTATCAGGGGTTTAGAAACATCCCACAAATTACGGTCACTCACAGAGAGAAACCATTAAAATTATCAGGTACAGGCATTTCCAACATTACTGTACCATCACAGTGAGACAATTAACATTTTCAGGTTTAAAACATTCCACAATTTACTGTCTCACAGTCGACGAACCATTAACATTTTAGGTAGAAAACGTTCCACAACCTTACTGTCCTCACAGTGAGAACCATTAACATTATCAGGTAGAACATTCCCCAACCTTACTGTCCTCACAGAGAGAACCATTAACATTATCAGGTAGAAGAATAGGAAAATTCACAACCTTACTGTCCAACCGAAGGAGAACAATTAACATTATAAAGTAGAGCATTCCAACATTACCTTCATCACAGAGAGAACCAGTAAATTATCAGTACAGCATTCCACAACATTACTTGTTCCTCCACGAGGAGAAACCATCATTATCAGGAAGAAAACCCAAAACCTTACTGTCCTCACAGAGAGAACCATTAACATTATCAGGAGAACATTCCAACAACATTACTTGTCCTCACAGAGAGAACCATTCCATTAACTTATCAGGTAGAACATTCCACCAACCTTACTGTCACAGAGAGAAACATTAACATTATCAGGAAGAACATCCCAAAACCTTATGTCCTCACAGAGGAGAACCAATCACATTATCAGGTTAGAAAATTCAACAACTTACTGTACTCACAGAAGGAACCATTAACATATCAGGTAGAACATCCACAACCTTACTGTCTAACAGAGGAGAAACCATTAACATATACAGGTAGACATTCCACAACCTTACTGTCCTCAAAGAGGAGAAACCATTAACATTATAGGAAGAACATCCCACAACCCTTACTGTCCTCACAGAGGAACATTAACATGATCAGGTTGAGAGCATTCCACAACCTTTATGTCCTCAGAGAGAACCTTAACTCTCAGGTTAGAGCACATTCCACAACATTACTGTCCTCACAGAGAGAAGCATTCACATTATCAGTTCGAACTTCCACAACCTTACTGTACTCACCAGGATGGAGAACATAACATTATCAGGTATTAGAGGCAATTCCAACCATACTGTTTCCTCACCGAGAGAAGAAGCATTCCCTGCCCTATAGAGATTACAATCTAGTTAAGGTTCCTGTCCTATAGAGATTACAATCTAGTTAAGGTCCCTGCCCTATAGAGATTACAATCTAGTTAAGGTCCCTGCCCTATAGAGATTACAATCTAGTTAAGGTCCCTGCCCTATAGAGATTACAGTCTAGTTAAGGTCCCTGCCTATAGAGATTACAATCTAGTTAAGGTTCCTGCCCTATAGAGATTACAGTCTAGTTAAGGTCCCTGCCTATAGAGATTACAATCTAGTTAAGGTCCCTGCCCTATAGAGATTGCAATCTAGTTAAGGTCCCTGCCCTATAGAGATTACAATCTAGTTAAGGTCCCTGCCTATAGAGATTACAATCGAGTTAAGCCCTGCCCCTATAGCGATTACAATCTAGTTAGGTCCCTGCCCTATGAGATTACAGTCTAGTTAAGGTCCCTGCCCTATAGAGATTACAATCTATTTAAGGTTCCTTGTTTTCCCTCCTATAGAGATTACAGTCTTACAGTCTAGTAAGGTCCGATGCCCCTTACCTATAGAGATACAATCTAGTTAAGGTCCGCCCTAACTATAGAGAATCAATCCTAGTTAAGGTCCCTGCCCTATAGAGAATACAATCTCGTTAAGGTTCCCTGCCATAGAGAGTACAATCTAGTGCTTAAGGTCCCTGCCCCTATAGAGAATACAATCGAGTTAAGGCCCTTCCCCTTTAGGGGCGGAATACAATTCTAGTAAGTCCCTGCCTATAAGATCAATCTAGTTAGGGTCCCTGCCTATAGAGATACAATCTAGTAAAGGTCCCGCCCCTATAGAGAGTACAATCTAGTTAAGGTTCCTGCCCTACAGAGATTACAATCTTAGTTAGGGTCCCTGCCTTAGAGATTAACAATCTAGTTAAGGTCCCTGCCTATAGGATTACAAATCTGTTAGGGTCCATGCCTAAGAGATTACAATCTAGTTAAGGTCCCTGCCCTTAGAGATACAATCTAGTTAGTTAAGGTCCCGTCCTAGAGAGTTACAATCTAGTTAAGGTCCCTAGCCATAGAGATTACAAATAGTTAAGGTCTCTGCCCTATAGAGATGAATTACAATCTAGTTACGGTCCTGTCCTATAGAGATTACAATTAGTAAGGTCCATGTCCTATTAGAGATTACATCTATGTAGGTCCCTGCCCCTAGAGAGATTACATCTAGTTAATGGTCCTTGCCCTATAGAGATTACAATCTATGTTAAGGTAGCCTGCCCTATTAGAGATACAAATTCTGTTAATTAAGGTCCTGTTCCTATAGAGATTACATTAGTTAAGGTCCATGCCCCATAGAGATTACAATCTAGTCAAGGTCCCATTGGCCATATAGAGATTACAATCTGTAGGTCCCTGCCCCTATAGAGATTTACAATCTAGTTAAGGTCCCTGCCCTATAGAGATTACAATCATAAGGTGAAGGTCCCTGACCCTATAGAGATTACATATAGTTAAGGTCCGCTGCCCTTATAGAGATTTCAATCTAGTTAAGGTCCGGTCTTAGAGATTAAATCTATTAGGGTCCTGCCTATATGAGCATTACAATCTAGTTAGGTCCCTGCCACCTATAGAGATTAAAGTCTAGTTAGTCCCCTGTCCTATAGAGATTACATCTAGTTAAGGTCCTGCCCTATAGAGAGTACAATTCTAGTAAGGTGCCCTGTCCTTATTAGAGATTAACAAATCTAGGTAAGGTCCCTGCCCTTATAGGATTACAATCTAGTTAAGGTCCCAGCCTATAGAGATTACAATCTAGTTAAGGTCCCTGCCCTATAGAGATTACAATCTAGTTAAGGTCCCTGTCCTATAGAGATTACAATCTAGTTAGGGTCCCTGCCCTATAGAGATTACAATCTAGTAAAGGTCCCTGTCCTATAGAGATTACAATCTAGTTAGGGTCCCTGCCTATAGAGATTACAATCTAG
>JAACNH010003503.1:0-28640 GCA_019447015.1 Hymenochirus boettgeri
ACTTCAACAAGTTTACCAACAACAACTCCTTCAACAACCACAAGTCCCCCAACTACAATTATCCCATCAACAACTAGCCCTCCTGAAACTTCAACTAGCCATTCAACCACAACTCCTTCAACAACCACAAGTCCTCCAACTACTACTACTACACTCCGAGGGCCACACAAGGTACTGGAGTTTGGGGGATTTTTCGGGATGAGGGTCCATGTGGTATGTGGACAAAAGCCTACAGGCCAATTGAACCTTGCTGATCGACTCAGGATCCCAAGTGTAGCAAACACTGGCTTGCATAGGAACAAATGACTGATCTCCCATAATGCTCAATGTTAGCAGTACATACAAAAAGAACACCTACTGCACATCCATTAATTTTGCTTATATTTTAACTTTACCATTGTATTGCGACTTAAAAAGAGCCTGCCCTTCTCCTCTGGATAAATTACAAGCAAGTAGTTAGTTCAGTAACGTTGGCCAAATTTTTTAAGAAAGCCCAGCACCACTTTATAACGGTTGCTTTAATGCTGCGGATCCTACTTTAAAACCTTTTTTACTTAATTAACTTTTATTTACCTTCTTAGGAGACGTAATTCTCAAACTTTGTCTTTATATCCTCACTGCCGTTTTTATGAGATGAAATGTCCTGCGCTCTTTCCCACTGGATCAGTCTCCATTTCCATCCATAGATGGGCATTCTTCCTTAGTTATTACATCTCACTATTTAAAATGAGAAGCCAATAACGGAACACATAGCGACAGTGTTTGTCTCAGTTTGATTGGTCTTTCAGCCTCCATATTGCCCCCCAATATTTTCCTGATATGCGAGAGTACCCGTCAAGAGTATAGAAATCCCATACTGACAAACATATTTTTATGCTTCTCCAGGACCATATGGGATGATATACCCTTCTGGCTGTATTCCCAACACCAATGATCATGTGTTTTACAAAGGAGAAATAATATTCACCGGTCAGCTCATATTCTACACTTCACGACATGACTATACTGTACAGACCATTTATTTTCATATCCTTAATTCCTCTCGTAATGCCACCTTTGTTTGTTGATTAGCAGTCTTCTCCGTTGGAGTCAACTAAAAAATCAAAATGCTTTGTCCGCACTTAGTCTTAGATGTGATTAAAGTTGACAGTGGTTTGATCACACAGGACTTGGTGGTCTTCATATCACCGAAGATATAAGAACGGGAATAGATTAATACAGACCAATAGAGCGACAGTGCAGGTTTCATAACTACCCATGCCAATCCTCTATTACCTTATCCTGCGTTTTTAATGATAAGAAGTTTTGGAGATCTGTTAAAAGATCCATAGTAATGAATGAAAGAATATAGTGAAAGTTTAGATATTCTGGCAGTTATGATATAAGTTTAGGATATGGTTTGTGGCCCCCGTGCAGAGAATACGTAAATTTACTAACAATTCATAATAATGTTTAAAAAGAAAACCAAATGTAACTGTTGTTCTTAGCACTGTGTTCCAGAGGAAAGTGGGAAATGCGGTACCCAAGCTTGTGCCTGTATGTGCTGCTCCGTTGTTGGAGGGTCTCACTTACCTCTTTTAATTCCACGGCCGATACAACCGTTTTCGTGATTGCCAGCTATGTCCTCTGACAAAGGTACTTGGGGAAAGACATAGGACAGGGACATTATAACATACATGTAACAGTATGTATGTATTTATGTATTTATTTCTTAGATAGCACTCATATTCCGACATTTCTACTTTGACCACTTATTTACTTTAATCACATCAGCCCTGCCCAAATGGATCTTACAATCTAGACCATTTATTTGACACATACAACCTACAGTCATGTCTTTTAGTGATTGTGGGGGGAAACCGAGTGCCGGACTAAACCCACACGGAGGAGAACATGACAAACTCCTTTGTCAGGTGGGTGGTCCAAGGGTGGAATCAAAAGTCTGGAACCTCATCACTGCAAGTCATCTCGTGCGAACTCTAGAGCCAGACCACCGTGCTTGCCCCTAGGGTGAGCTCTGTGGGTTGTTAGCCACCTGGGGGCAGTGTGACAAAATGACAGGTTTTTTTGGGATACTCTGGCAGCAGATATTTTGGCTACTGGGTGATGCATAATTTGGTCCCTGTCACGCTGATGATTTCAGCTGCACAATTGTGAGTCCTAGGTCTCGTTAACCACATGCGCGATTGTGTACGCATGAGCGTGTCGGCTGATAAATCGGCCCAGGTATCTTTATCACCAAAACGGCCGTATCGTTCAGGAGATTGTACCCGCGATCCACCATGGCAAGAATGTTCCAAACGAGCGGCTGTGTGTACAAACCTTAAGCGGTGTACACACAACCCATTCAATTTGGGGCGCCTCCGACTGATAGTTCAGTGTAAAAAAAACATTGCTATGGCTTTTTCGGGATCTAAAGTTGGATCTAAGTTGTGTACCAGAGCTTAAAATCTTGCCTGTCACTTTAATATTAATCCTGTCAGAGTGGCTATAAATTGGTTTAGTGTGTATCAAGAACATCAAGCCAAGGGCTACAGGGTACTAGACCATTCAATTCAATAAATATGCATATAGATTCAAGTAAGAAGTAAAGAAGGATTGTTCTGTTAGCCCCCCATGCTTAGCGATGGGCGCCTGACCTTGGTTGAACATCAGGCAAGCACCTCCATCCTTTGCGAGGCTGGCCTTCGTGGTTCCTTTCAGTGGAAATCTCCAAGACGTGGCAAACACCATGATAACGTCATCAGATGCGTGCAACCACGCTCTATATAAGAGCTAAAGCACGCTATGTGTCACCGCAACCATTTTAGGTTTCGCCTGAGACCAGGGAAACAACACACATCCCTCTCGTTTATTATTATATTTATTGTGGTGTTTTTTCAAGTAACTTGTGTGTTTAATATTGTTGAGTCACGGCGGCGGTACAACCCTTGCTGGAGATTTATGGCACGGTTTACAGCCCTCTCTGGTAACACAGAGCTTCTTGGCTTTATCAAGAGGAAATCTACAGCTAAAATGGTTTACAACTTGGCCTGTGTTATTGCTAAGGTGTACAGTTGGGATTACTATGCTAAGGATCATATTGGAAATAAGGCCTATGGAAATTAATTTATTAATTTAATATTCCTCAAAAATGTACCAAAGTTCTGTGTCCTTGTCATAATTCCTATTAATCGATATGTTGGTTATTAGTTCTCCTAACTTCCTGGGGTTTTTTACATTATGGCTGACTGGGTTCGCCCAACCCTTCTGGTGTTTCTTACCAAGGTCAAAGTTTTAACTCAGAATGTCATTATTGTTATTTTCAGACAATGTTAACATCAATTTAGTGTGGTTTGGGAGGACTGGAGGGAAGGTGGACTTAACCAAAGTGCAACTTCTAAAGGGTATCACCCTCATTTTGGCGAGATGGAAAACATATGTACGTACTAAGAGTAAATCTATCTAACTGTGGACCTGAGTAAACTTGCTGAATAATAAACTTGTACTAATTCACAATGGAATAGTCACGGCTAATTGTAATCAGTTTTCGTATTATACACAATAAGCAAGTTTAGTCTGCACACCTTTCGGTATACAACCCAATATGAACTGAATGACTCAGTCTGCGTAACTAGAATCAATGGGCCCCCCAGCCAGATTACGATTGGTGCCGGCACCCACCTTTTCCTCTGCTTCGTCTACAGTTGGTTGTTATAGTCTATAATCTGTCATAGGACTCTGGCACTGGCTCCCCTGAGTCCTCCAGGAAGGACATACAAGGGGGCAGATAACTTTTTACACACAGGAGGTAAAATCAGTTTCTTGGATTTTAATAGACGACGATGCAGGCAACAATACAGACTGAGAGGAAAGTTAAGGATTTTTTTTAACAACACAGAGTGGAGAGAGAAAGGACAAAGAGGGACAAGAGATGGAAAATAGAGTACTCCCTTCTACTTTGCCTCTCCACGCTTGCACTTATTTTACTTCCCTACGCCCTCAGCATCCTCATGCTTTCTCCTCCTTCTTCACCTCCCCCTGGCGCTCCTCTTTTCGCGTCGCTTCGCCATGTGTGCCTTTCTCCGGTTGTTCCTCCCGGCCATCCCACCTTCTTCCCCGCTCTCTCCTCATCTTGGCCCCCCCCCCTCTCTCGCCCCCCCTCCCCGCTCCGTTTTCGCTCCCGGCTAGCACTCCCTTCTTTTTCCCGTCTCGGGCTGGCCCCCGGCATTTATGTCCTTTTCGTGCCTCGTCGTCCCCCTCCCTTTGCTTCCCCTCCTCCCCCCATTTCCCTCCCTGTTTCCCCCCTCCCCCGCTCCCGTTGTCGTCCTCCCAACCCGCTTTCCCTCCTGCCCTCGTCTCTCGCTCCCCCCTCCATCTGCCTCCCCGGCCCTCCCTCCTTTCTGTCGTCTCCGCACCCCCTCCTGCTCCTTTTCTTTGCTCGCCTCGCTCTCCTGGCCCTGTGGCCCTTCCCTCGCGCTCCCGATTCTCTCTTGTCCCCCTTTTCTCCCGAGCCCCCTCAGTGGTGATCAAATTTCTGTTTGGGGGTGGACATGCCGCTTTACTCTCCTTTAATGATTAATTATGTCTTTCTTTTCTCCTAGCGAATCAGCATTGAATCGCCCTTCGTGGGAAAGTTTAATGTGAACACATCTAACCCAGTTACCTAATTTCATCATCAGTTTTTGGGGCAGTTGGGAACAATATCTTTCAAATATTTAATAAATAAAGTAAATCTGGTGTTTAGCTGACCATAACTGAAGTATAATTCTCACCAACCACCACTTGATGTTGATCTGCCCCCTATTTCTTAGATATCCAATCTAAAACGTCATATATTTCACGCTGTCACATCAAGTTCCTTGGCTCTCAAAAACTATTCTTCTGTGAGTAGTTTTTACACGTAGCTGGTGGTGGACCAGAGTTTGTGACAGTTTGGAATACTGAATGCTTGTGTGCAGGCTTGACAGTTGTTGGTGGGAAAAAAGGTCAGGTCCGGATGAAATGGGGTGGGTTAAAGAGAGGGAAGGGGGCTACTGCTCCTAAACAAATGTGTGCTGGAATTGAGGCAATGCATCTACACCACACATCAAATCAGAGTAATGCTACTTACAACATGTGCTTCAATTTATAGATTACGATGCAGGCAATCATTTGTTTTCAGTATAGTGTCCCTTTAAAAAACTATTACAATTTGCTACTTATTTTTGCATACAACATCTAGTATAATAAAGAATTTCACTACCCAATGTTAACTGAACGTCTCATGGATGATGGTTAGCTAGATGTCGGATCTCACAGATTTTCCAGAAATCTGCTTTCCACCGCCAGACGGATTCCGAACGGACAACAGCCCTGCGGACCATTTCCCATAGCCATTTCCATTACAAGCAGTTATCACTGCTATTTTTAACCATTATTTTAGAAAATTTCCGTTTTTGAAATTTCCGTGTTTGTTTTCCCATTAATTTAACAATGGATTTTGGCAGATTTTTTTAGAAAATCCACGAATCCCAAGCTGAATGGAATTTTCAGAGTTTTGGCCTCTTGTAATTAAAAATGACATAAACAATGATACTGAGAGCCCTGAAGGTTTATCATATTCTATTATAACACAGTCAGAGGACAATTTTAAAAAAGGAACTTCCTTTCTCCAGTGCAATGACTGAGCCAACTATATACTCCAGATCTACCATTTAATTCTTACAAACATAATGATGATAATTATGTTAGTTCTTGAAAACAAACCCTAAAGCTTCAGACATACTTGCAATTTTAGGGGCCGACTCTAAGACGCCCAATGTTATGAGGACCATTTCTGGGGTGATCATCTAGCTGTGTATGGCACTTTGTTTGATGAACCAATCACACCCATTTGATTTAAGATCCCCTGGCCGTTTTGGCAAACGATCCCTGACCGAAGGCGTTTTGGCGGACAAAAGTGCCGCATTACACGGTACAATTATCGCCAGAAACGGCTATATGCTGAACTTGTAGTGCCCTGATTATAAAAAATGAGAAAAAGTTTCCTCATGCAACCAACCAAATGTTTTCTCAACTGCAGTGCCCCATCTAAACAAATCTGATTTGTTTTGCTCTGCAAAATGAATGGTACCGGGTAAACTTTCTCTCTTATGTGCATCAAACCCCTTCGTTAAAAACTGTATTTAATAATGAACAAGGGCCTGGTGTACAAGGGCCCGAACTTCCTGGCGTAATCCTCCCGCCACTTTAATTTAACTCAATAGTCTATGAGTGGAAACGTTTTTGGCCTGACCAATTGCTCGGTGTATTAAAATACACTTATTTTACCATGATCAACATGGTGGAATCATTAGTCAGAACAGGTGTTTTTTTTTTTCTCTCTGGGTAACTTCCTTTCCATCACAGGGGATCACAAATCTCTGTTCCTTTTACACAGACTGTCACCATCTTCACAAAGCCTTCAACCTTCTTCATTCATTGTGCAAAAGCTTGCCTTAGATTACAATTACAAATCCAGCAATCCCTACAATGCCAGTGTACATGCCTCTAGATCCTTTTTTTTAAGACCCCGTTTGTGGTAGTATATCTCAGCAAGATTCTTTTGTCCAATGTAGTTATGTAATAATGCTTATTATTAGTAGTAACCAGTCTTTTGCCTGTGAATAATTCCTAGAGAACTGCTGCATGTAATATGCAATGCTGGTATATGGACAATTTTCCTTCACTCTCCAAAATATCCAAAAAACCAACAAAAAAAACCCCCCAAAACATTAACCCACTTTGTAGTTTATTTCCCTGAAAAAAAGGTTGTCCAGTGGTCAGTTTTGTGACAAGTTTTTAAGAGTCTTATTGCAAAGTGCTTCCTACATGCCAGGCCTGGGCCCACTAAGGGGTGGGGCTTGTACCTTTTCTGTAAATTTGCTGGTGATCAAAGGTTTACAAAGAGGGGGTGTGGTCCAGTAGATCCTCACCCTTTGAACTTTTAATATGAGTCACTATAGTCAAGCACTTTTACAACTTTTATTATCTGAAACTACAATTGAGAGACGTACATGGCTGGTACACCCATATTTATCTTTGCTTTGATGTGTCCTACTAAATTCTGTTCTTATGAGGAATCATAGTGCTCCTAATTTGCCCCTGCGTGCCCCCACCCTCCTTACTTACTCACTGCCTTCTTGTATGTCGTCGACACTCAACGTTCTGCACAGCCTCAACCATAGACAACTCTCTGCTTACACATCTCCACCGTCCATCCACCTTTCTTTCTTTTCTCTGCTGATTCTCTAAATGTTGTAGAACATTTGCTGGCGGCAGCAACATCCTCTAAAGTCAGGGGTGGATAACGTTATAATTTCTGCTTCTGGCGTGACCCAGGTCTTCCTGTAACTGCTGTGGTTTGCGCAGAATTTTTCAGCTCAGCTTTAAAAGTAGTTTTTAAGAATAGATACCCTTTAATTACCTGCCCTTTTATTGCTCCATTCTTTTAGCTGACATTAAAAAATTTTGCCTGGTGTCTTTAAATATGAAACCTACTTTTATAGATTCTTGTAAGATTTCTTATTAGAATTATTTTAATTTTATAAAAAAGGAACTTTAAATGTGCTTAAAAATAATGGGGCCTTCTATATTTTTCTGTTTAGCATTTTATCCCTTTAATCAGCTTCTCTCACACATGATAAACCTTAAAACCTCTTTATTGTGTCCTCAGATCATTGCCCATTCCCTACTGTAAACTCTTTTAACCAAGCCCGCCCTCCTTGTTTCCCATTTCATCATTCCTTCTTGCCATTTAAATGACTCTATGTTTCTTTGTAAGCAATCATATACCATCTCTGTACTCTCTTCAACTGACAGGGCCTCTGTGGTCAACTACAAGAATAATCAAGAAGATACTTTAAAATACTCAGTGGAGTTATTGAAGATGGCACTGCTGTCATCCTTTGGCACTACCCGTGGAAGACCAAACGATCTTCCACAAATGCCTTAACCGTACTTTGATCATCCATGCTCTCTCAGTCATTTGCAAATGTAGGTGGAACCGATTTTATCAATCCACATAGTAGTTTATTATTTGTAGTTAGAGCTGCCCATAATTTTAATAATAGACCATGGCCTAGCGTTCTAACTTGACAGAAAATTTGGTAATATTTTAAACACAGATCTGTAATATAAGTGCCCCCATAAAGTGTAATAAAGGATATTACAACACCGAGGTTTCCCTGGGCAGGGTCTGGTAAATCCTCATATTAAATGTAAAGGGCGACATATTCTACGTTGCTGATTCCTTCCCCCCCCCAATTGCATTTTAAGAAGTTCAAACTTGGTCCCATCCGCAACCAAATGTAAAGTAAAACCCAGTATAAAAAGGAACAGCTTAGCAGCTATCCGTAAAACAAAATTTGGGGAGGAGGAGAGGAGACTTGGGTATAAGTACAGAAGCCTTTCCAGAAGGTTCTGTTATTAAAGTTAAATACCCATAGCACAAAACCGAGGGCTGTTTTGCCACCTGAAACCAATCTTTTTATGCGCACCGATCCAGGATGAGTAGTCTGTGGGAGGTGGATGTTGTGGGCTGATAATACTAACACTGGTGGGGTGAACTGGAGAGTGTGTGCCTAATGCTAGTGGTGGACTGGAGTGCTTACTAATCTCTGGCTACTGAAACTGGAGCACTGACAACATCACTAAATGAACTGGTGGCCTGATAGCCTCTGGCTATTAAACTGAGAGCTGACTAACTCTGGCTAATGAACTAGAGGACTGACAACACCCTAAATGAACTGGTGGCCTGACTAGCTGGCTATTAAACTGGAGGACTGACTGAACTCTGACTATGAACTGGAGGGCTACTAACTCTTCTAATGAACCCGAAGGGCGGACAAACTTGGTTCATGAACTGGAGGGCTGACTAACTGGGGCTATAAACTGTAGGGCTGACACACTGGCTAATGGCGGATGGACCTAATGCTAGCTCGGTGTAATCGAATGGCTATTCTGACTCATATGGGCACTTTTCTAGACACACAGAAACACCTATAAACACAGTCACTTATAACACCTTGCACTTATACAGACCAGTACTTATACCACAACATGCACCTTAAACAAAACTGGCACATTAACACAATAGTACTATATACACACCAGGCACTTATAGACAAATGGTGCTTATAAACACTGACACTTATCACACGCCTAACACTAAAATACACAGGCACTTTTATCGCACACGGCATTCTTAAAAACACATGGTAAGTACTACACACTGGGCACATACACACTGGTCCTCATACACACATCACAAAGGCAAAAACACCTGGCACTTATAACACAGGCACAAATACACACTGGTATCTTAAACACACTGGCACTAATACACACTGGCACTTATAAACACAGGCACTAATACACACTTAAACACACGGCACTAATACACATTGGCACTTAAACTCACTGGCACTTATACAGACAGCGCACTATCCCACTGGCACTTAAAACACACCCTGCCACTAATAAACACTGGCATTTGACACACACTCTTTAATTTAGAGACCTGCCACCTTTCTATAAACCCATGAGCAAAAGTTTCCTTCTTACTACTTCATGGCAGGGTGCCCCTGTGGGTCATTGTTCAGCCATGAACACTGTGCTGGATTTCTTTAACAGGAAACTGGAATGGATGGCATATAAGAAATGTTTTTTATAGTGATTTATACCACTGCATTTCCCCGATATAAAATAGGACAGTTACGTATTATAAAACTGTATGTATAAATGATCTTGATTTTAACATACGTAGTATTGATATTTAGATGGACAGATGGATTAGTTTGCCAATCTCAATAAAGTAATAATGGTTCAATGCTTCTTTATAGAACGATATGCTCAGTACTGGTGTTCACAAATGTCTGACCCTAAGCGACCCTTTGCCAGCATGTCATTCGATTAATCCAGAATACTATTGAAGGTAATCCCCCTCATATTTATAGGCATGGTATGTTTGTTTTTTTTCAATAAGTCCCCATGTGATTTAATCTCTCTTTTTTTTTCTCCAGAACTGCATGTTTGAACTCTTGCAACTGCGCCAAGAGTGACGATTGTATGTGGGCGGTCTCTTTCACCTATGCCCATCGCTGTGCGAAGGCAAAGTTATTACAAACAGGGTGGAGAAAAATTCCTGTAGTAAGTTACCGTTCCATTCATATCTACATAAAGGGTCATATTTTAAAGCGCGGTATCGCAATTTAGCGGTACATTTACGTTCGAACATTGTTAGGTAATGAATATTGGGTCATAAAATACCAGGCAGGAATAAACATACGCAATGGTATTCGTGGGGATCTTAAATCTATGCCGCACCTTCATAACTATGGCCTATTTGTTCCATAAAAAGAAAGTCGTTTTGCTTTCTTGGAAACCTTTTATACACAAAGAATTTGTTCTTCTTCTCAAACGGAGAACTTGTAATTGAAGTCTTTTCCCTGAAAAACAACCAAATCTTTTAAGTTTATTAACATACTTGTATTACATTACAAACAAGTGATTTAGAAATGGGAAATTGGTATCTTACAATCTGATTGATTTCTCCATTAGATTCATACACCTCCGTGCCCACAACACAATGACATACGCTACAACGTAAATACCTGCCAGCCACTGACCTGCCGCTCTCTTAGCGAGGGTGATATCACTTGCAATATTCCATTTGTACCTGTTGATGGTTGTGTTTTGCAGCATGGCACGTACCTTGATGATAATGGAATGTGTGTGCCCCCTGAGGAATGCGCCTGCTATTACAAGGGAACTGCTGTGCAACCAGGACAAGTTATTCATGACTCTGGCACACCATGGTGTAAGCCATTCTTTTCTACTTTATAATAATAGCAGAATCTTCTAAGCTTATCCTATGCCCTTGAAGAACAAATTAATTATTCCAGTGATTGCAGAGCTATATTGCTTTGCGCTTGACAACAGATTATGCTGTAATTTATTTAAAAAGTTTGCTTGCTTGCGGCTTAGGGTTATGGGTGGGGAAGAGTTAAAACAAAAAAGTAAAAAATAAATAGGTTAAGATCAAGATCTCTATAAAAAATCAGTTTAAATGACACTTCCATATATAAAATTCTTAAAACCTCACTTGTGCCTACCACCCAAGGGGTTAATGCAGGCTTTACTATGTGCTGTTTCGATGCTTGCTTGGTCAGTATAAGCTCCCAAAAACCTCTGCACACAGTAATAAGGTTGGCAAAAAAAACTTTAATATAGCATTAAAAGGGGGAAATGTGGTCTCCATATAAGTTGAGTTTAATGAAAGGCCCTACCATTAAAACAGCCATCAACCACCTCTCTACATGCTCTAGAGCCCAAGATATAATAAATTACTGACCAGAAAAGTTAATGGGTGGGAGGTTGACATGTGACCTTCCTAAGGCTGCTCCTCCCACTGCTCCGGCGAGCGCAGCCTCAGACTTCAGTGACAGGACAGGAGACAGATAGTCCCTCAAACTATACAGTCCTCTTGCACTTGTACTATGTGGGTGCTTACTCCTCACTATCCAACCCTTAGTGGATAGGTATCTTAGAAGAAGACAAGTCGAGGGTCGCACTCTAACGACCATTTATTAATTAGTGCAAGCTCACCGACGATTCCTTCTTTGCACGACTCTTGAAGGAAGTCCCCCCCCTCCCTGCTGTGTGAGATACCCACAAGAGAAGGGATCTACAGCCCTATTTTCCACTGTGTGAAAACAGCCTTTTCAGACAGAGTTCTCACCCAAAAAGGCTGTTTTCACACAGTTTTTTGTAGGGGGGGTCTGAGTGGTCCATGGCACCCCCGCAGTGGACGGGTGCGAGTGGGCATGGCCACATGGGGCTGTAAGGGAACGGGCCAAGGGGATCCATGAGTGCAAAGGAGGGGCCATGGGGTCCATGAGTGGGAGGGCCAGGGGGGCTGAATGGGAGGGAGAGACACAAGGCAGTATTGACTGTCATCCACGACATGTTTTAGAGCAGGAAGCAGGAAGTGCAGGGGACCTGGTGAATGCTGCTGCCATATACACACAAAAATTTAAATATCTTCAAAAACTATGCAAAATAAACAATTAAATTGATGCAAAAATTCTCAGGAGAGCAATTCCATCCAATTTTCTAAAGTCATTTTTGGACCACAGTTCCCTTTGAAAACAATAAAAAGCACTAAAAAAAATCGCAGAAACAGCGCCATTAGCAGTTGTTGAAGTTGCACCTCTCTGCTATGGTGTGGCCCTTTAATTGTATGGTCTTGTGGTAGTATAATCCACTTGGAATGCCTTGTAATGCCTTGTGAGGTAGTTCCTACACATGTTTTGTTCTGTTTTAATCCTTACAGCTTCATCCTGATGACTGCATTCATTACAGCCTGGTTGTATTTACATGCATTGATTCTGACAGCCTTGCTGCATGTTTTCAATATACAACCCTAACGCACTCTGCTGTTTGAGAGTGCTTGTCAGGGAATGGTGGAGGAGCAGTAGTGCAACTACATATCACTTGGGTTACTCACACTTTTGCAAAGTCAAATTTGGCCAAAGTAAAGCAATTTCAGGCTCACTTATCAAAAATACCATTATTAGCATTTATCTGTTATATCAACATGTATGTGCTGTTTATGGACTGCTACACAATGACACCAGAGGTAAGAAACACAGGAGCTAGAACATGTTCATTTCCACAGTCCAACCAAACATCAAGCAATCTACTTGCAAAACTATAACCTAAAATACAAAGGAAGACCTACTACTTTCACTGCTTATTGCAACACTGAGCTCTCTGAGGATTTCATGCCCTTTTATAGTGTCTCAAAACAGCCCCCCAAAATCTGATTGGTGTAGAGAACAAATGCTTAAATTGTATTGTCTCATGATTATGACCAATAATATGTTGGGGTGTTCCAAGGGTATAAAAAACCTAGAGGCCCTTTAGCAAGGCCAATTCTGTGTACTAGCAGAGCTCCCAGTTTGTGGTGTATGCAGGCATAGCAACTGTCAGATGTTTGGTGCTAACCAAGCTGTCTAAATCAGTGTTTCTTAACCTTTATATGCGGGGACCCCTTAAAACTATTTCCTGTCTCAGGGAACCCTACATAAAATTATGATTATATATTATTTTTTTTCTTTCCCAGTCATCAAATCATTAAAATACATAATTTATACAAAATATAAATGATAGATCTATAAATATATCTTATTTGAAAAAAATGCACTCATTCACCGCAGGAGGGGAACCCTAACAAAAAAATAATTCTACAGAATATTGATAAAATTCTGGAAAAATTATATCTGTATCCATCAAAATGGTGATCCATACAGTTTCTTTCAGTCTCTTGAGGACCCCATGCAACCTCTCAGGGAGCCCTGGTTGAGAAGAAACACTAGTCTAAATGTACTGGTTTTGGTGCCTAGTAGTTGCTGTGTGGAAGCTCTCTTTTTTCACTACATATTTTGTGTTTGATGTTCAATGCCTAAAAATGGATTTTAATATATTTCAGCCTTTAGTATGAAGCCTGAGTTGTTCCTCAGCCTAATCAAATGCACTGTACATGCTTTGAACAAATTATTTTGGTTGTAGTTGAATTACATCTACCACCATTCCTCTTAATCAGAGGGCAGACAGAATGGTTGGAGTTTGTATTTTGAAAACATATGGGAGAGCCAGAAGTTAATCAGGTAAAGTCAGAATGAGTTGAGTCAGAATGATCACAGTATAAAATGCTATAATTGACATAATGGAGCCCTGTTAATTACATTATCTGTATTCAGGCTCTGTATAACAGTGTTTGTTACCATATAACATTTATTATGAATTTTACATTTGTGGGGGGAGAGATAGAAGAAAAAACAGTTTTTTCTTTGATTACCGAGTTTCTCTTAGTATTCCAAAATTATAATATATAATTATAAACTGTAATGTGGGACTAGTAGAGACGTTCTTGGAACTTTCTTCTTGATCTGCCAGTACACACGTGTTGTCCCGCTACTCTTACACATGTGTCAGCGTCTGTACTGTTTATAGTAAGAGGGATATAGTATTACTTCATATTGAGGACCATAGATAAAGTAATTCACAGCAGTAGAAGGACGTGACTATACACGCAATTCACTTTGATGATTGATAGTTTTTCCTCTAAATCTGCAAAACGGGTGACGGATTGGAAAAAAAACACATTGGGGGATGGGGAATTTTAGTTTAATAGTAGGAGGTAAGCTTTGAAGGTTCTCATTCATCCAGGTCATCTAATTGAATACAAAGATAGTGAGGTAAAAAATTGTATTTGGACTCTATACGTAGTTCCCTTTAAACATTACTTGACATAAAATGTATTTAAAGGGAAAGTTCAGTGTAAGAAATCATTATGATTAAATTATTTATCAATGTTTGTACATATTATGTTGTACACGTATTAATTAAAAAATACAATTGACTCCTATCCTGTGCTATGGTCAACGATAAGCTGCCACTTCAGGTTTTGCATGGTCCTTCTTCTTCCCTTGATGAACACTTCTTTGAAATGTTTATACAAGTAATTCATCTGATTGGCTGTTCAATGGGTTAACATGCTCAGACCATAAAGACACTATGAGAGATCCTGCAACAGGAAGTCAATTCCTTGAAAGCATTTTTGTTTATTCACAGGATGGTTAACTATGGTCATTAAAACACTTAAACACTTAATGAGAAAATTTGTGTGAGCACAAAAGCATTATTTAGAGAATTTGCTAAAATCTTTTGTGAACAAAAAATCAAAACTTCACCTAGTATGGTTGTGAAGGTTCTCAATCATCCAGGTCATGGTATATCTGTTGTATTCAATTAGATCAACTGGACTTGAAGTTTAGTTCTTGAAGACGTTCGCTAGTCATCCGACTGTCCAGTCCAGTCGGATGACTCGAAACATCTTCAAGAACTAAACTTCAAGTCCGAGTTGATCTAATTGAATACAACTTCCACCTAGTATATAACTGAAAATGTAATTAAAACAAGCAAACCATTTGATTACAAAGTCAAGCAGGTTTTTATTGTAATTTCATTTTTGTGTGTGTGGAATATTTTTTATTATTCTAGTAATTGTGTTTTTCTATAATATATAATATAGTACATGTGCAAAGGGAATCCTAAACTGCATTGGACAGCTTGACCAGACAAACCAGAATAAAGGTAAATGTATTTGTGTTTATTTTGTTCAATATAAATAGCATGGTGACATGGTGATGCATATTAGAAATAACAAAAGCAAATATTTAATAAATGTACTTCATACAAATGCATTGTAAAATAAAACACAATCAATTTCCAACCACCAGGCCTCTACAGCCATGATTTTCAATTTCTGGGCCTTGGGGTAAACATTGATTGTGTATGGGGCCCTGGGAGGGAATGTGAATTATTGTATGGCCCGGATTGCAGATTTGATGGCCCTGGGGTATGCATTGATTCATGTATGGGGCCTGGAATATGCATTATTATGTTGGGCCCTGGGATATCATTGATTATGTATGGGGCCCTAGGATATGCATTGATTATGTATGGGTCCCTAATAATGTGATTGTATTTGTATGGGCCCTGGGATTGTGTTGATTATGTATGGGGTCCTGGTAAATGTATTGGTTATGTATGGGGCCCTGGGATGTTTGTTGATTATGTATGGAGCCCAGGGATGTGATTGATTATGTATGGGGTCCTAGGATATGTATTGATTATGTTGGGCTCTGCGATGTGTATGATTATGTATGGGGCACTGGGATATGCATTGATTATTTTAATTGTATGAACAATTTTGTTGCTTTATTAAAAAGTTATTGTTCAGTTTTTTCCCCCTTTCTTTTCCCTCGCAGTTGTGTCAGCCCCCCATGTCCTTTTGTACTGCGCACCAACAAAACTGCCGGTACCACAGGCCTGGAATGCCAAAAAAGCTGTGAGACCCTGGATATGAATTGTGTGTAAACACAGCACTGAACTGTAATATCAAACCTAAGAGTCAGCTTTATTTTCATTTAGAAAACATCATTTTGTCATTGCATAGTTTTCCTTTTTCTTAACACTGAATAATTATGCAGCACTTTTCAATTATTTCATCCATTTACATCAATCCCTGCTCTGAAGAGGTGTTTAGTCTAAGCAATTTATCTCACACACAATCTGTCATAGCCAGGGAGATTTAACCACAGCTGATTTTAAAACCTGTATTAAATGATTGTGTGCAAGGGTGTCTTTTGCAATACCCGAGCATTCACTTCAAAGCAAGGGGTTAAAGTTGCGCTAACCGGTATTCACACACCTTTTACAATCTATGTGCAAACACCTCTTTTTATCTGCAGTGAGACTCATTAATTACATAACGTGCATGCATCCAAAACGCGTATAGCTTTCTTGTGCACTGTTTTCTTATGCGTGAGTTAATGGAATAATAAAGAGGCAGCACCAGCATATTTTTGTATCCGGTATTAGCAGCCATTAATTTTCATTCAAGATTACAACATATCTTCTACCGGTATATGATTATTGTCTTCTAACATACAAATTTAACTCTGCTTGTTCCTTACAGTACAATTCTCAGTGTGTTGTCTGGCTGCATGTGTCCTGATGCTTAATGGCAGATGGCAATGAGGGGTGTGTAACAGAGGAGCAATGTCCTTGCATACACAATGGTGAAGCTTACGCTCCAGGGGCCACTATACGAGCTGCATGCAAAACATGGTAATGATTTATGTTGTGAAGTACAGCACAGAAACCATCAATATCAATGTTGTAACCAGCAACCGAACACACATCAAATTATGAGTTTCCTCTCTATTTTCTTATCTAGTACCTCCGGAACAGAATGTGGACTGCAGCAGTGAGAAGTGTTGGGAACTGTGCAGTTTATGGAGACGGACACTACCTCACCTTTGATAGCAAGAGATACAGTTTCAATGGGGACTGCCAGTATACTCTAGCACAAGTAAATATCATCTAGTTCTCTAATATCAGTGTCAAAAGCAAGTTTGCATCCAATACAATCTATTAACTACAGGGAAAGAGCCTGCATACTCCCAATTGCTCTGCTTTGCCCAGGACAGACATAATCTGAAGGGTCTGTCCCAGTGTCCCAGAACTCAGTGCTTTGTATCGTGCATGGTAGAGATGGTCGAACTATTGAAAGTTCGGTCCGTTTTCGAACTTCGAACTTTTCGAAAGTTCGAAAACGAACCCATTAAAGTCTATGGGGGCAAATAGTTCTAAAAGTTCAAGTTCAAATACAGCTAAAATTAATGGTAACTTAATGTAAATGCTGTGGGACTGGAAATGGTCTGGGGGAGCATGTTCCAATATCCAGGACTTTCGTAAAATCGATTTTACTCTCACGCGCGCTCATCTTCGCACTCTTCGTGTTTAACGTTCGAGGTAACGATGGACATTTTCTCGCGGATTCGATACTCGCGTATAGGTTCTATGGACACTTTACTCACGGATTCGGGTTCGCGCCTAGATACCATGTACATTTTACTCGCGATTCGATTTCGACATTCGATTATAATCCCCTTCTTTCCCATTGACTGCTATATGCACATCAGGATCTAACATCAAGCCTGGAAAGTGGGTGTATCATTCCACATACTTTCCCCACAGAGAAGCTGGACCCATGCAGTTTGACAACATTATTTTGGAGCAGGCAGGCTTGGCCCCTCCGGACAGACCCCATACCCCATTGGCTTCTCTCCCTCAGAGTAGCTTCGTGCAAAGGAAAGTGGGGAAGGAGATAGGGTTGTAGGAACAACCATTGAGTAGCAGTAGACCCACTGCAATGGACAACTTATTGGAGCCAGGCAGGCTTGTCCCCTCCGGACAGACCCCATACCCCATTCGCTTCTCTCCCTCAGGTATCGTTTGCAAGGGAAAGCGGAAGGAGATAGGGTTTGTAGGAACAGCACCATTGAGTAGCAGTAGATTCACTTCAGTTTGACAACATTATTGCGGAGCCAGGCAGGCTTGGCCCCTCCGGACAGACCCCATACCCCATTGGCTTCTCTCCCTCAGTGTATGCTTTGTGCAAGGAAAGATGGGAAGGAGATGGACTGTTGGGTCTCAAGATGTGTGAATACAGGGATGGTTAACTACAAGAGCTAAACCACCACGCTGAAATCCCCACACAGAAAGCTCAGAAAACTCTCTCCAACTCCTACACTGTCAGGTCTCCACTAATAAACTCCAACACACTGACTAAATGGCACTGGTCGCATTGCCTTTTATACCCAGGGGGCGGCAATGCTCAAATTAGCTGCCATTTGGTGATTTTGGACATGTGGGCACTTTTTTTTTTAAATTCGATGATTTTCGAATGTTCGACCGTTCGACCGTTCGCCGTTCGCCGTTCGAATGTCGACACGTTCGAACATTCGATAAATCATCGAAAGTGCCGGGAAATATCGAAAGTCGCGTCCGAGATAGTTCGAGAGAGTCCGGGTCCGTCCGGAACTCGAAAGTTCGTCTCGAACTGGGTTCGAGTTCGAGTTCTATGCCATCCCTAGTGCATGGTAGGATTGTTTTTGGGGCAGGTTGGGGCATCGCTGGACTTAAACTTAAATTGGGAAATAAGGTTATTTCAAAATCCCCTCCCCATTAAAAAAACTGACAAATGTTACTTTATATCATTAATCACATCAAAAATCACATTCCACACTCGATTGGTTTATGTAAGATTCAGGATTCATAAAGATTAAAAGAAAAAAAGAGCTGAGGGTTAAAAATTATTTTGGGAGATTATGATGATTTCTATTATAGGTATTATTGGTTGAAATCTAAAGGTTAATGAATAATGATATGCATGTTCTATAACCTAATGGTTTGATAAAGAAAAAAAACCCATGATGCACTAGTTTTAATTACATTTGTCCTGAATGCTTTTTACACAATTTGATTTTTCTTTTGACTTAAGGATTACTGTAGTAATGATCCAACCAATGGAACATTCCGCATCATCACTGAAAACATTCCATGTGGTACCACAGGAACCACCTGTTCCAAATCAATCTATTTCTTCCTTGGAGTAAGTAAGGACTAATAGTTATTATCCCACAAAACAAACATTGATTGTCAAAAATTGGTGCACATGCTGTTTTTACTTTCATGCTACAGAGACTTGGACAAATCCATCTATCTAAATTTTAGAATTCTTAAAATTCTATTTAAAATATTATTTTTTCCCCCTATTTCCTTTATTCAGAATTTGAACTGATCCTTGCTGAAGAAAAATTTACTGTGGTTAAAAGAGACGTTGGACTTTATGTACCATACAAAGTGCACCAGATGGGCATCTATCTAGTTATTGAATCTCTGAATGGCATTGTTTGGTGTGGATAGGAAAACCAGCATTTATATTAAGCTCCAGCCATATTTCAGGTAACAATCAAATGCCATTCAATCATTGGAAAGAGCTGTTTTCTTTTTAAAGCTCTACTTTTTAAAGGTTATCTAAACTATAAAAATGTTTTTCTTTTTTTATTGCCTATTACTGGAAACTATACTTTTTCCTAACCACCATTGTACCATTTTTTTGTTGACCCTCCCCTATTTCTTTAGATATTGAATCTGAAGCAACTTTTTTTTAATCAAGTGATTTATTATGATAAACTGTTCTGCAGTGTGCAGAGGTGTATGTGTGAAATGCATTCTGGGAATTCCCTTTCCCAATAGGCTCATAGAAGGTCAGAAGGTCACAAGTTCAATACTCCAGACTTTTTTTGTTTTTTATATCCCATGCAAAAGATAAAAGCTTCTAAATGTCGCAAAATTTCAGCTTATTCATTGGTGGCTCACCATGTAAATCGCCAGGTTAGACACATATAGTTCAGAAGGTTACGAGTTTGAATCCCAAAACTTACCTTTATTTTTTGTTTCCATTACGTTCCTAGTACTCTACATGTCCCACAGTTAATATGGTATCTCTCTTAGCTCAGAGGTAAGAGCTCTGCTTTTAGCAAGACAGAGTAAATGTACAAGTTGCAGTTTCTATTCCCCAGACTTACTTTTTATTGCTGATATGTAAATATTCCATTTCTTACATCCATGCTATCTTGAAATACACCGGAACGATTACTTTTCTTTTGTATGAAAAGTAAAGGATATATTCATTGTTAGGACAGGGGCCTTGAATGTGTTTGATAGCAAAAAACTGAAATCCCTGTTCTGTGTCAGGGAGAGGTAGGATCTCTGTGCTATAATGTGATTGGCTGTCAGCTTCTTTGTTTCGATCTGTTGAGCTCTACAGAGCATGTGCCTGTACGCATACACTTAGCTGGGGGTTTACCCAGCTTAGGTGGATTGTGGGAGCTGACCCCTAGTACTCACAGGTTATTTTCATATCACCCAATGGCACAGCAAAGGGAGATGTGAGACACAGCTTGTTGTATGTTTGTGAATGTGCTCTGTCTATTGGGAAAATGTTGTCTGGAGACTTTAGTTCCCCTTAATGTATTACATTGAAGGAGATTTGGATTGTTTTCATTAATAAATGGGGAACCATATATTTTTCCTTACAGGGCAGAATTTGTGGCTGTGTGTGAGAATGATGAAACGCCATGAATGACTTCACTACAAGAAGTATGTCGGTGGTCAATGATGTCAATGAATTCGGAGACAGCTGGAAACTCTCTCCAAGTTGCCCTGTTGCTTTGGCTACTGTGGATTCTTGTCAGCTAATTCATTTAGGAAGTCATGGGCAGAGAAAAAATGCAGCCATCATCATGAGTTCCAAGTTCTCTTCTTGTCATTCTCGAGTAAGTGACATCACAAGAGTCAAACAATGACATTAGATATGTACAAACTTATTGCAAATTTAATTGATTTTTATATTTGTCTTTATATTTAATTGACCACTTTATGTTCTATCGCGGTGGATTTGATATTTGCTTTCCTTTGCAATCATTTTTTTACATTGTTTTGTGAATTAAAGAATTATGAAGATGACACAATCAGTGTTTTTCTTACGCAGGTTGAATCCAGAACCTATTACCAATCTTGTATTAATGATGCTGTGCCTGCATACGGAGGGGATTGTGAGTGCCTCTGTACCGCAATTGCAGCATATGCTCAAGCCTGTAGTGAGGGTGGATCCTGTATCAGCTGGAGGACTCCCGATTTCTGCCGTAAGCATTTTATTTTTTTACTGAAACTGGGTAGAAATCCCAGTAACTGAAGTTTCAAAAGAAACAGGAAGAAATGAAATTGTATTTCTAATTTGTGATTAGCAAGATGTACTGTATGAACATGTTTCCATGGCACATTTAGTCACACCAAGCACTATCTTTGGAAATAGTTGTGTTGCTGCAGCACAAGTAAAATAATTTACATTATTGTACTGCCTCCTCCCCCCCACACACATACAATATTTTAGCATGATGTTTCCAGTGTTTCTCAATCAGGGGGTCCCTGACAGTTTGCATGGGGGTCCTCAAGAGATTGACAAAAACTCTAAGGATCCACCATTTTGATGTATATGTTTCTATCTATTTATCAATGTTCTGTATGAATTATGTGTTTGTTGTTTGTTGTCTAAGAGATAAATAAACATAATTAATGATTTTATGCAAGCCTACTGTGATGAATTTGAGTGCATTTTTAAATTTTTATATATATATTATATATTATATTATAGAGATATTAATATTTATATTGATGATTTCAAGACTGAGAAAAGAAGAGAATAAATATCCATCATTTTAAGGGTTTCCCCCGAGACACAATTTTTTTCAAGGGGTCCCCCAGATTAAAGGTTGAGAGACACTGATCTTTCTGTCAAAGCAAATACTTATTATGGTTTTTATGACCAGCTTTGTTCTGTGACTACTACAACCAAGGACAGTGTGAGTGGCATTACGAAGCATGTGGATCTCCATGCATGAAAACCTGCAGGAACCCTAGCGGAATATGCTACAACAATCTAGTGGGTTTAGAAGGTGAGGATTGTAATTTAAACTGCTTGGATAAATAGTTTATTTTAAGCAATTCTCTATTTTTGGACTATACTATTTTTTAATTTAGAAACATCATTGCTCCCTTAGTGTGGCCAGATTGCTACTGCAAGATCTCCCCCTACTGACAAGTCATCTAATTGTCTTTTCACTGCTCAAAAAATATGTTTAATGCAAAACACAGTAAATGCAAATTACATTGACTACATTCTAAATAAAATGCAAAATTATATCCTGTAGAACAATCAATGTCACGTCAATTCATTTCATCTTGCATTTTAGCAGAATAATGTAGTGAATTGTGTTAGATATAATTTGGAAAGTAGCCTTAAAATACATATGGGAAGATTCCGGAGAGACGATATTGTCACATCTTCTATTGCGACTCTCTTTAAATCCGATTAATGCAAAGATCTGAATGATTCCAATGGCAGCCATTTGCCCATATGAATTGCTAGTGGGGCTTCCTGGGGCTCTTTTATAAACCCAGACATCTCACTTGCTTTCCCTTCTTAAAGTGACAGTAACCCTTCGTAACCCCTAAATGAATTGTATTTTACTTGCAGGTTGTTACCCACAATGCCCTCAAATAGACCTTATTTTGATGAGGAAAGGATGCGTTGTGTGCAATCCTGCTGCTATGATAGCAATGGGAAAAATTACTTGTTTGGTCAAGTGATGCCTCCTGAGAAAATGATTCTATCTGTCAAATATGGTAAGTTAAGTTTCTGTTTTGAAAATCTGCAGATTTTTAAAAATGTTCAAAACACTGAACTATTGATCAAAAAATTTGATGGAAAAAAAATTCCTTTGGAAATTTGAAAAATGGTATTGAATACTTGAACATTGCTATAGAAAGTTCTTAAAAGGTTCAAATCGGATATTTGGAACTTTAGTAAGTTCCACGGAATTGCCGTCTGCATAAAACGACAGTTTTAGTTAATCTCTATTGGTGAGCATCTACACACATGTTGCCTCATGGCATTAAAAATAAAAAAAATAATGAAGCACACAATGGTTGTATTATTCAGTGCGACTTTCTCTCAGCAACCTCAGCAAACTATTGTACAAATAGTCCTTTAATATTTCTAGATAAGCAAAGAGGTTCCTGGTAATTTTCCTGTTACCATGGTAGCCCTTAAGAAAATTTTAACATTTTCCAGTGCAAAAGTCACAGTTAATTGTGCAGTCCATAAAAGACACAATTTGCTGACACGTCTGATTGCCTGTTCGTCCAATCTGGGTGAATGGCGACAGATATCTGTCACTGGCGATTTTTCAGCCTGACCGATCCACATAAGAAAATATCAGTCGGTTTGGCCCAAGTCTGCTTGTGTTCCAGCCTTTGATACAGCAATGATTAGTTTACTTAATTGTTTTCTTGCTTCCATCCATAAATGACTTATGTTAATTTTCCTTATGATCTAAGGACTTTTATTGTTGAGTAATTTTATTGTTGAGAACTTACCAGTGGTTCTAGTTGTGCTAACCTGTATTGAGTTACTTTTTATGCATTGGGATGCTTTTCTTTAAAGATGTGATTAATATTTTTTACAATTTTTTTAGCATTTGCACTAGAAGGGAAGGCAGTGCTTCACAAGATACAGGTAAATAACTTCTAAATAACTAATTTCAGCTCGGTCATGGGTTACAATAGTAAGCCTGAAACTAAGAATACTCTCTGCGACAAAATGAAAGTGATGAAGAAACATATGGTCTTATGTAAAATTAGAATCTACCAGCAGTATTTAAAACCTGCGGTATCGGACGGTTTTGATACCCAAGGGTTTTGTAAAAGCTTGTTTGCGATTGTTCAGCAGTGCAATACCATGCGGCATTGTATAGACCATTGTTCAATTACAATCATAATCATAAACAAATGATCAAGATTGTAATTGTACGACCGTGACGGTAACTATATGACAATATGATTGTAATTTTATGGCCGGCAATCGTTTATGCACTACACTTAGGGCCATATTTATAAAGGCGTGTGATCACTTTCTAGCGATACCATGCCTTTAGGATCGTTAAAATAATCGTGTAACTTACGATCACTATCGTAAAGCTATGATAGCCTTCGTTAATGTCAATATGAACGACATAAATGTACGATCATGGCCATATATTACCGATAACACGCGAATCACTAACTTGCAAAACCATGGGTTTAAAAATATGGCCCAAAATAGTGACAACGCACCTGTAACATGGCACTAATCCAGCTGCTTCGTGTGTGTGAATAGATGTAAAAAAGGAGCAAATCATTTGCAAATTCATTGTATTTTAAAAGAAATTTGTGAAAAGAGACGTTTCTTATCTTTTACAGGTTGTTGCACATATGATAACTCATTATATACAACTGCACAAACATTTATAGTACTACAGATGGATTGGGAGGCTGTATACATGCAGTATGTGAGAATGGAACAATCACAAGATATATAACTGATTGCACATATACTACTGCAATACCAAGTTCAACATTCAATTTTACCACCACCGCCCAAGTACAGCACCACTACACATAACACAAGCCCTCCAACAACTACTATACCAGCAAGTCATCAAAACCTCATCTACAACAAGTTCCTCTTCAATATCATCTTCTCCACAACTGTAACCCACATCTTGCCATCAACCACCAGCCCTCCAAATACAACTTCACACACTCCCACAACAACTATTACAACAAGCTCTTCAACAACTACCACAACCATCCCATCAACAACCAGGCCTCCAACTACAACACCAAAACATCCACAAACACAACAACTCCCCACAACCACAAGTCCTACAACTACTACAACTTCAAAACATCCAGTCCTGAAACAACAACCACAAGCCTCCCAACAAAAAGTTCCCCTCTACCAACCACAACGGGTAAGGCTCTTTACTATTTACTTTCCAAATACCAATACAATAAGCTTTTAATAAAAATAAAGATGAAGTATATTTAAATAATCAAAAACATATATCACTTAAGTTAATTATGTTTGGTTATACATTAGGAGTTAATGCATCAAAGACCGAGGCAGTGTCTGTCAATGTCAGGTCAGCCAGTTACCCCCACATGGGCTGTGTTGGACAGATAGAAGATTATAGAAAATGATCGGTTAATACTTTATAACAGGTATCATTAACACTATTACAGAAAAAAATCAAACTGTATGGTCTCCAAAACAATAACAAATATATATATATTAACATTATTACGAAAAAACCTAATAGGTAAACATAATTATCAAACATCCAAATAATAGTAGAGAGATGCACACTCTTATACATACTGAATGCTTATTGTGAATCACACACAATTTTCAGAGAACGCTATGTCCCCTCATCAGGTGACCATATAACCTGATGAAGGGGACATAGCATTCCCCAAAACATTGAGCGTGATTCATGAATAAAGCATTCAGTATGTATAAGAAGTGTGCATCTCTCTACTATTATTTGGATGTTTCATAAAGATATAGAACCAAGGTTAGAGACTTTTGAGAGTTGCACCTATCAAATTTCTAATAAACTTGGTGTGCCTGGCCCTTACCACTAGTGTGAAAACATTATTATCTCACTACTGTTATTTCCTAAGGACTCAAATAACTTTATTCAATGAAAGCTGCTACGGAAAATCTGGGGCAAAGTCATACTAACCGATTCATGATAATTTAGTGTGACTTTATTCTTAGCTTGCTGCGGCTGCGGTAGTATCACCTTAGACACTCACACAGCTGCCGCAAGCTATTCACGCAGCAGTTGGGACATCAGAATTTAGCCACTGGTGAATTTCTTTTGGGAGGTTTATCCAGAGCAGCTGCGATTTTGGGTAAATCTCCCCGATTATGTATGTTACTTTTTGAAATGAATTGCGAAGCAGTATGGGAAGAATTAATCTAACACTGAACAATTAGAAAACAACTGTCACTGACACTGGTGTAATAAAATATTTAAAAATAATTATTTTTAAGGTTGCGCTTTTGATAACTACTGCAATTGGACATCTTGGATTGATGTAGACTACCCACAATATGGAGGGAAAGGCGATAATGAAACTTATTCAAACATAAGAATCATGGAATTCCTATTTGTAGTTCTCACAAAATATTAATTGCAAGCAAAAGATTTTCCTAACGCCCCCACTAAATAAGTTAGGTCAGACATTAACATGTAACAAAGACATTGGTCTTATTGCCTAAACAGCAAGAACTTTCCAAAATGCTACAACTATGAAATAAGAGTTGAGTGTTGCTACACAGTATCTAAGTGCTCATCACTACTAGTACAACTACCTCACCACACTCAACTACCTTATCTACATCCACTACTGCTACAAACTCCTGAAACATCTTACTACATTAGAAACAACAACTCATCCAATACCCAAAACACCACCGGTTACAATTCATTCTACGCTACCAATTATTATTGAAACAACTACAAAACCAAGAACCTCAACTACAACTTACTCTATCAACAACCAGCCCTCCTATAACAGCTTCAACAATTTCACCAACTGCATCTCCTTCAACGATGACAACAAGCCTCCAACTTCAACTTCTTTAACAAGTTCCTCAACTACAAAACACTTCAACAGCTCCCCTAACTACAACTCTCCAACAACAACAGGCTCTCCTCTAACAACCACAGGTCCCCCACTACATCTGTTCCACAACAACCATCCTCCAACTACAAGTTACACATCAACAACCAGCCCTCCTGTAACTACAACTTCTTCAACAACCGCAGGTCCTCCAACTACAACTATTCCATCAATGACTAGCCCTCATGTAACAACTTCAACAGTTCTCCAACCACAAATCTCCAAGTCCTCTGACTACTACACCTCCAACAACAGCTCCCACACTACAACTCCTTCTTCACAACAACAAGTCTTCAAACCTCAACGTCATCAAACAAGTCCCCCAACTACAACTCCTTCATCAACAAGCTCCCCTGTTACAACTTCAACAAGTTTACCAACACACTCCTTCAACAACCACAAGTCCTCCAACTACAACTATTCCATCAACAACAAGCCCTCCTGAACGTCACAAGCCCCTCAACCACAACTCCTTCACACAACTACAATTCCTACACTACTACTACTCTATCAACAACCAGTCCTCCAACAACAATTCAACAGCTCCCCCACTCAACTCCTCCTTCAACGACAAAAATCCTCCAACCTCAACGTCTTCAACAATAAGTCTCCCACCTACAACTCCTTCATCAACAACCTCCCCTGTTACAACTTCAACAAGTTTCCAACAGCAACTCCTTCAACAACCATAAGTCCCCCAACTACAACTCCTTCATCAACAAGCTCCCCTGTTACAACTTCAACAAGTTTACCAACAACAACTCCTTCAACAACCACAAGTTCCCCAACTACAACTATTCCATCAACAACCAGCCCTCCTGTAACCTTAACAAGTCCCTCAACAACAACTCCTTCAACAACCACAAGTCTTCCAACTACTACTACTCTATCAACAACCAGTCCTCCAACAACAACTTCAACGGCTCCGCCACAACCCCTCCTACAATGAAAACAAGCCTTCCAACCTCAACGTCTTCAACAATAAGTCTCCCACCACAACTCCTCATCAACAGCTCCCCTGTTACAACTTCAACAAGTTTACCAACAACAAATCCTTCAACAACCACAAGTCCTCCAACTACAACAATTCCATCACAAACAAGCCCTCCTGAAACGTCAACAAGCCCCTCAACCACAACTCCTTCAAACAACTACAAGTCCTACACTACACTACTACCTATCAACAACCAGTCCTCCAACAACAACTTCAACACTCCCCCAACTACAACTCCTCCTTCAACGACAAAATCTTCCAACCTCAACGTCTTCAACAACAAGTCTCCTACCTACAACGCCTTCATCAACAAGCTCCCCTGTTACAACTTTAACAAGTTTACCAACAGCAACTCCTTACAACAACCACAAGTCCCCCCTACAACTCCTTCATCAACAAGCTCCCTGTTACAACTTCACAACAGTTTACCAAACAACTCCTTCAACAACCACAAGTTCCCCGACTACAACTATTCCATCAACAACCAGCCCCCCTGTAACCTTAACAAGTCCCTCAACAACAACTCCTTCAACAACCACAAGTCTTCCAACTACTACTACTCTATCAACAACCAGTCCCCACAACAACTCAACAGCTCCGCCAACTACAACCCCTCCTTCAATGAAACAGCCTTCCAACCTCAACGTCTTCAACAATAAGTCTCCCACCTACAACTCCTTCATCAACAAGCTCCCTGTTACAACTTCAACAAGTTTACCAACAACAACTCCTTCAACAACCAAAAGTTCCCCGACTACAACATTCCATCAACAACCAGCCCCCTGTAACCTTAACAGTCCCCTACAACAACTCCTCAACAACCACAAGTCTCCAACTACTACTACTCTATCAACAACCAGTCCTCAACAACAACTTCAACAGCTCCGCCAACAACACCCCTCCTTCAATGAAAACAAGCCTTCCAACCTCAACGTCTTCAACAATAAGTCTCCCACCTACAACTCCTTCATCAACAAGCTCCCCTGTTACAAACTTCAACAAGTTACCAACAACAACTCCTTCAACAACCACAGTCCCCCCTACAATTATCCCATCAACAACTAGCCCTCCTGAAACTTCAACTAGCCATTCA